>JAFFZH010015808.1:17250-40964 GCA_018420115.1 Euura saliciscinereae | reverse complement strand
CAACTCGATTCAACTCGACTGTATTCGATTCAATTCGAGTTAATTCCATTTCATATTGTTATTCTTTTCAATTTCTTCAACTCTAAAATATTGCCACACGAATCCTTTTTCAATTCGATTTAATCCGATTTTATTCGATTCAATTCGAGTTGAATGTTTATATTATTTATATTCGTTCATCTGCTTAACGTTGAATTAGGATTGTAAAAATTAATTATGAATCAATATAGAGGGATTTCATCTTATCCCCCCATGCCCCCACTGTAATCTCTGGTTGCCCCATTCCTCATTCCCCACTTGCCAATCCCCCTATCCTCATACATATAGACAATAAAAAAAAAAACTGTTGGGTTGGCGCGTGCAGGCTGGGGTCAATTTTCGAAAGAAATGGTTGATGAACGAGCTACTGGCACTGGCTTTTGGCATCCCTTTATAGAACCTTCCAGGTCCTACAGGATCTTAGGGGTCCTGGGAAGCTGGCCGTAGGGCGACGGAGAGGAAAACGATGATCCTATATATCGCCAAACCGCGTGTACACGACCAGCCCACGAATCAGACAAAAAATAAAAATAAATGAAAAACTTATCTGCCTCTATATATACAGCAAAGACATGCCATATATATTCGTCCTGGAACAAAATGAACAGATTGTATCTCCTTCTTTTCAGATTTTTGATGACAACTTATTTTTTCGTTATGGCGAGGTCAAACTTCAAAAGAAAAAAAACGATTTATTAATGAATTTTTTGTTCATAGGAAATTTTATTTTTGTATTTTTTGATAAAAATCTTGACCAAAATCGAGGATTCTAGGTACTTTTTTTTACAGAATTATTTTTCCAATTTTTATATAATTGAAGCTCTAGGAAAATAAAGTGTGCATGAAAAAGTTTATAAATATTGTTCACATTCCGATAAAATTTCACTCACCAGACTTTTGGTATTTTTTCTTCAAGAATAAATTCCTAAATTTTAAATTGAAAAAAAATGAGGATATTTTACCAACAACAATCGCACCCTTGAATTTATGTTAGACCGAAGTATAAAAAACGTTAAATAGAATCTCGTCGAATGTGTTAGTCTGAAAAAAATTCCGCTATACATCTTGGGTACTTTTTCATTGAGAAATGGCCTCGTGGTTTTGAGTTTGTTTTATGGCCCTAATTCGTCCCTATTACGGATCGTTTTGACGCTGATAAAAAAAAGAAGAAGAAGAAGAAGCCAAAAAAAATCCTGGATGCTTCTAGAGGACAAGAAAAGGGTTGATTTTTTGCTACCATTATCATAAATTCACGCAAATGATAAATTCCACGGTTTCATATATCTGTGTATATAACGTCAAATTATTCTTGACTTTTTGATTTTTGTTAGCCCACAGTAACCACAAGGTATATATATTCTTCAAGTTTTTTTAAATTCAAGGATAGTCTTCGGAAATGAATTTTTTATTTTGAAACGAATGTATGAAATTGCGATATAGAATTTTTTTATAGAATTATACCAACATTATTGTCAACTTCACAATCTGTCACAGAATATTGACTAACGATAAAAACAAAAATTTTGGATTGTATTATTATCACAATAATGTTCAATTCAATGTCTTATTTGTTTTTCTGCAAAACTTTCATTTCGATTTCCAAAATGATTTTCTCCATCTTTTTATCACAATCATTTTGTCAATTATTAATTTGATTCATTTATGTGATACGAAAAGTAAAATAAAAATATTTTCGAAAATCATAGAGTTAATCATTTGTTTCTTATCAATCATCATTCTTATCAATTATTTTTATGCAGAAAAATTCGATCATTTGTTTTTTCCTATACTTTTGATTTTCTTTCTCAACTCTAGATTTTTTTTCAATAAATTTCCTTGACTCTTTTTCATTTCTTTATAAAATCTTACAATCAATAAATTTTGTTTTCTGATAGTCAATAAATAAGAATTAAAAAAAAAAAAAAACGACATTGAATTAAGGAATTTATTATTTTACCGATACCAATTTTATAGAAATTGAGAAGAAAGTGTTTTTTTTTTCTCTTTTCACAAAGAGATTTTGAATTTCAAGGATTTTATACGTGGAATATTTATCACGAATTCTGAACCCCTCTGATCCGTGTAGGTACTAAATAAATCCGACTTAGTACACCCGAATTGGATTATAATTGGTGTGTCGCGGGGTATGATTAAATTTGTCCAAACTTAATAATCTTCTAAATAATTCGTTTAATCCAAAAAACATTTGCTAAAACCCCTTGCGACCAGGCCAAAGGCCAGAGGGGTGTCCCCCTTCCCTCCCCCAGCTCAAAGGACCGGTTAATACTTAGAGCTTAATATTTAGGCTGCACGAATGAACTGCAAGGGGGTGCTTAGCTGGGTATGAGGGAATAAGGGAAGAGTTAAGAGTACCGAGTGACACTTTAAAATGGCTGATTAAATCGACTTAATCCATCAGTGTTATCGTCGGTTCGTATAACCCCGCGTAGATATACCTAAGCGAACGTAGGAAGTATCACCCCCCCCCCCCCCCCCCCCCCCCCCCCCTGGACTCTTTTCTTTCCCTATATTCCCTATATATATACATATATATATATCAGTCTATTGATTCACCTCATGCGTGAGTGATAGCACTAATGATGTACATACAGGGTTTGGTTAGCCAGCCTTCGAGCACATTTGTTAAACCCTCGGTGCATCAACTAAATATATGGGGCATTCCATGTCAACTCGACCAATGATTTTCCCTCGCCATTTCTAATTCGCTTCACAATTTTTTGTGATATTCTACGAACACAAAAAAGTGCTTATGAATTTTTTCAGATTTTTTCTGCCAACCCTATGATTATTCGAACCTATCTCAAAATTGCATTTTTTTTAGATCCCCAAAAATTCTCAAAAATCTTATTTTCCATCCCGATCATTTGGACACCTGTCCGATGATGGGCCGATTTTGTTTTTCCATTCTTTTGAGCACTTTATACATTTTGAACGAACAAAACGCCGGTTTTCAACGTTACGAAAATTCTAAAAAAATTCCCAAATACCCCGTGGTCAATTCTGAATACATGAATATTTGAGAGTTCAAAAAAAGAATCGAGAGGTATTGGATTCAGAATTGAGTAATTTTCTTCATTCAGTTGTGAAATTGAATGCGTCGAATTGAATTTGAACTGCATTTTCAAATCAAATCAAATTGAAAATTATGAAGAACTTGAATTGTGAATTGAATTTTTGAGTCGAATTGAAAAGCGAATTGAATTGAAGATCAAAAATCATCGAGACGGATAAAAAACGTGACTATGAATTGAATTTCAATTGAAATACATTTGAAATCATCAAAACAAAAATGACTTTTGAGTATGGAACTTCAATCCAATGGATAAAAAAAAAACGTGACAAATGAAAAAAGACTTCGATTGAATTGTGAATTCGAAAACGTCGAGACAAATTCAAAAAATGACTCACATGAATTCAATTCGAATTTAATCAAATTGGAAATCATTGATTTTATTAATTCAAAATCTAATTTGAATCCATAATGAGCAAATAATCAACTGGTTATGAAAGAAAGACGAAACTGATATTTGAGCACCATTGATTCTGAAATGAAGAAAATGAATGTCAAATGAATTTGCAATCTTTTCATAAAATGATTTGAGTCAAAAGTTCAAACTGAGTCTGGAATCAATCAAAAATCCATATGATAATACAAATCCTTCGATGACTCCATCGAGTGTTTAATGATTTAATCTCGAAACAAAACAGCCAGTGATACACGATAAGGGATGGAATTACTGTCTGTATAAAATCCTCTCGCATCAAGTCATTAAGAACACGAGACTAAATTAGATCAATTAGTGGTCGGTTCAGCTACTGGAATCTGGGTTTGATTTTTGCGTGATTGATTCAACCGATGACCCACGCACCGCCACAAATCATCCCCTTCCGACCTTAATTTCGACTGCCGTTGACAGACCAGTGACAAATCTGTCAATTTTTTTTTTTTTTTTTTTAAATTTCATTGTTTTTTTCTTTTTTGCTCATATAGGTGACGGAAGGATTTACAATAAGCTGCTCTTCTCCTCCATAAGTTTTTTTTTTTTGGCAATCACCTTTTTTTTATCAACTCCCACAGAATGTCCGTAAGATACGGCTGATACACAATTTTCAACTGAATACGTGGATTTGACCCTTTTTTTATTCAATTTTAGTTCGTGGTTTTTTTTTTGTTTTTTTTTTCATTGATTTGACGTAAATGCAGGTTTTTTGGTCTTCATATTCGAAAAGTATTGGACTTTCAGCTATTCTAAGTACAATTAGACTCGGGTGAATGAAATTTTTTAAAAAAATAATGATAATAATTGAATGAATGAAATACTAATTGAATCGGAATACGAAATTAAAAGACATGAATACTTTGGTGATTTGAGAAGAATAATCATCATCAAAGACGAATAAATGATACTCTGAAAAAATTCTCTTTATTCGCATTCAACAATAAGATTTTTTGATTTTTTTTTTTTTTATCAATTTTTCACGATAATAATTGTATACTATAAAAATAGGATGAGTTGATTTTCAATAAACTGCTAATAGAATGAAAAAATCTAAATTCCTATGCAAATAATAAAAAAATAATAAATGGAAGTTATTTTATGCAAATGATGAATTTGAAGAAAAAAATTCAGTTAAAAATAGAAAATTTGATTGGAAATGAAGAATCTAAAATTATTTGAAAATTGAAATTCATGGAAATTGAAGACAAAAAATAGATCAGTTTGAAAAAGAAAATTTGATTGAAACGTATTCAAATTTCAGAGGAAAATCAGAAAATTGAAGTACACGCAATTTTTTTTAGGCAATAAAAGGCTTCCGATTCTCGCGGCTCTCTTAACTTCATATAGTAGGAAATTTTATTACCGTCCTAAAAACCCGGCTAACGATAAGTTATCGACAATAAAATATTCCGTTTCGCGGTGGAGCCGCTCTGTCGCACCGACATAGCAGCACAAGCCTTAGAGGCTATTTTCCGACGTGTAACTCCGGAGCGACCTAGAGATACGAAAATGGTACAATTCAGTTAACGATCTCTTCCTTTCCCACCTAGCATCAATTCAACTCTATTATCGCACGCGTTTATGATCCACAATCGGTCGGTTATCGATAGAGTAACTAATCGTAAACTGTACCCATTCAATTGCATCAGTTATTTTCTGAATACCGACGCGACGCGTCCTGCAATGTCGTCAAGATTAATCAATCAAAAAATCATGAAAAATGAGAAAAAAAAACGAAATAAGCAAAGAAATTTTTTAGTAAGATTAAAGGATCATTTTTGGATAATTTTTGTGAATAATTAAACTAATTGGAAAAAATGAAGAATACCGAATGAAATTTCGACTCGAAGGACTTCCAGCAAATTTATAAAAAATTTCAAGTAGAGTCTTGCCTTCCTTTCCTTCCTCGTGAAACGTTTTTTTTTTTTTCTTTTATTGTCAGTGTTTTTGCAAGAACAAGAAAACAAGATGATGATTCATGTAGTTCTTTCCGACCACTAATCTTGGATTTCAATTTTTGAAGTTCAGTTTGAATGATTGCTGGAAGAAGCTGCAACTTTCAAAATGTCAAAATTGATCCAATGATTGTTTGACCTGAGAACCAACAATCAGAGGACATAGCATGAAAGAAAATTATTTAATTTTCACATTTTCCCGCTTTACATAATTTCATTTACTTTAATTTGTTCAAAATGAAAAGTTGATTTTTTTACACTTTTGAGTTCCACAGAATCACCTCCGGCTATTTTGAGTTTGATATCTGGGTATGTCATCAAATTCTCGTCGGGACGATATCTCGAGAATTAGAGCGTGGATTTTGCCCAAATTGGGCTTTCCCAAACTTGGAATTGATAAGATATCAGCTTGGATCGGTTCGATACTTTCGAGGATACTTTTTGAATTATTTGAAGAATCACGATATTTCGATAACAGATCAACGGATTTTAATGAAATTTGGTACCACATGGTTTTTTGGGTCGCTGATCACGAATCTGAAGTCAGATTTTCGAAATTTAAAATGGCGAATCCAATTCTCTGGGGATAAAAAAAAACTAAAACCACTCAAAATCTTTTAAAAAAATTGCTACTCGAAGGTTTTTCGAATCAAAAATTTGAATTGAAAATTGAAAAATTGAAAAATTGAAAATTCACTTCCATTTTCATTTTTTTCTTGGGGCCGCGGAGGGGGGATTTTTGTTTTTTAAAATTATAATTCACTCGATCCAGTCGCTATATGCAGTGGCCACGACGAATCTGGAGAACGACTCATGTATCCCACGGCATTTTTATCACTCCCTTAGGAGTTGGGACGGTGCTCGGTGTCCTAGCCGCGTTGGTTACATCGAGATACCTAAGTGTGAGGTTGGATTGGAGGTTAAAATCGTCTCTTCGGTTCAAGACGAAGAAAAAAAGACGTTTAAATGAAAAAAAGAAGAAGAATAGAAAAAGACGCGATTCCCAAGAGTCAAATTTCGTTCCCTATACTCAAACCGAATCCGATAAAAATCGAAATCGCGTGTTCAATCTGTTTTTCTTCTGTCTGCCTTGAAATGACTAATGAAAATCTGACTTTTATCTCACTCAATTTTTTTTTCAATGCTTTCAAACGCGTAGCTTCACATGGCTGCGTGTTTTACGCGTCAGAAATAAAAACAAGGTTTTGGGTTTTAGGTTGTAGGTCGCTCGAGAGTTGAATCGTTGGACGACTATTCTGATAAGGGTTGATAGGTCGCATAAAAACCGAGGTTTTAGATACCGTAAAACACATCGGAATCCCTTGGATCTGTTCAACTTCCGGTTACATATCTTTCTCCTGGTTGTATAATACCGGATGTTCAAAGTCGGACTCGAATCATTCTAGTTTTCAAATAATTTGAAACCTTTTTCATTCAAAAGCAAACCAAAATTTTTGGATTTGGACCCCCCTCAAAAAAATCCTGATTAAACTCGTGAAGTAAATTTCAATTCCGAAAAAGTTTTGGAATTTATTCAGTGATAAGATATCGAAGTTTGATGTACCTGTGGAAACTTTTTCCATAGTTTGTGAATTTGATAGAATTTCAGGCATTAGATATATTCGATCTTCTTGTTTTTTTTTAACCCTTCTTGGTCACCCGTCAAAATGACCCCGTGATCAACCCTGGGTATCTGACAGGGAAAACGTAAATTTGAAAATAGTGACAAAATTCTTAAAAAATGCATTTGTGTTCAGAAAAATGAGGGCATTTATTTGAGACGGAGAAGAAATAACGTTACCAGATAATTTGTTAAACAATGGTTTGTTTAAACAATTTATTGATAACTTTCGGGCATTATTATTATTCAAAATGAATACTCTCATCATCTTTATCACGGTTGATTTTTTTCCGATTTTTATCTCATCATAAAGTACTCAATTTGCCGACAAGAATCATTTTTGGTTGATACTCTACGGCCAATACATCCTTAATTTTCGCTAAATATACAGGGTGAGTTCTCTCGGGGTCCGGATGGGGGAGGGGCTTAGCAGACCAAACTAAGTATTGACGGCTTGATTTTCTTTTTTCTTGACTGTTTTGTGACTGCTACTGACTCTCAAACCCATGAACCACATCTCAAACACGCGACGGCTTGATGTGAAGTGAGATTTTGACAACAATGTGATACAGCAAGGGGCGGGGCATCGGCAATATACGTCAATATACAATAACTGGACCCGAAGAATACTCACTCTGTATATTCCAATGGTCTTCTAACGGTCGTACAATGGATGTAATTATTTGATTTAATGCGATTTTTTATTCTCTACTTAAAGACCAGAGCGATGACCATTATGATTATATTGATATATGTGATAACACTAAACTTGACAGTGACAACTCTTTTTTTCATATAAAAACATATATATTTAGACATTTCGTATATCCGCAGACGTATTTTACCTCTGGATAAGATCTACCTCGCGTATACTTTATACGGTACATATGTATGCAGTAAATAAGATAGTATTATACGGGACGGGGTTTCGCAATAAAACGACGTGCTTCATGTATAACAAGTCCGCGTTCAGTCCGCTGTCACAGTTGAGATAAAAAAAATAAAAATAAAAATAAAACTACCTCTGCAGAGTCCAATTAGCCCCATATTTTATCTATTTTTTTTATTTATTTAATCAATTATATAGGTAATTTAATACATAATCGATGATGTAATGAATAAATAAATAATTCGAACTCCTCAATTCTTTCTTTCGTCGTGGTTCTTTTTTTTCTCCCGCTCGTCTATTCGATCTCGAGTTATTCCGACTAACTCGGCTATTACGAACGAGCTTTGGACCCTTAACCTCTACTTCCACCATCCACTTTGACTGTTGAGGGAAGACAACTTGCGCGCGCATCGTTCTACGCGCTGTATCTGTGCCGCTGGGACCAGAGAGTGGGGGGACCTTATTCTCACTACGTAACCGAAGCAGGACCCGGTCTGAGTCGATGAACATGAATGGATAGTAATAGGACATTCTTTTCTGTACATTTATTTATGATTCTGCCGTATTATTCATAAATTCATGTATTATGAGTTATCATGAGTCGATTTATTACAGATGACCAAAATAACCTAAAAAATATTTTTTGATGAGGTCAAAAAAAAAAAAAAGAATATTGAAATTTTTACGTTTCCGTTTAAAATTCTTCTGTATTATCAGAATCGATACCAAAGGTCGGAAAACTGTAAAGCCACAAAATAAGTCAGATTGATTTTTTTTTTCGTCTCGTTATTATTCCCTCAACTTTTTACTGCCTAAAGGATGAGGTGTTTTTATTATTATTATTATTATTTTTCCTTTTTTCAACACATTCTTTACATTCTGTTATTTATATCCTTGAGGTCAGAGTGTCGAACAGGTAGGGATAAATTTGATCTCTTTTTTTATGATATCCAGTAGTAGCGGTTCAGGTATAGCAGCATAATACATAATAAAAAAACAAATTTCTTTCCACTTCTCCACGATAAAATGGGTACAGATTTATGATACTGATTATTATTATTATTATTATCTTTATTATATATTATTATTATTTTCTGTTCAGGCTTTTGAAATTCTCAGAGTGTCTGAAAAATAATCCAAAAGTCAGTCACAAGATATTTCGAACAGATAATTTTCAATACAAAATTGAATTTTGTGCAAAAATATTTCTAAAAAATGGAGTTTGGTTAGAAAAAAAGTAATCGAACGTTTCTACACATGAGATTATAAAATTTCAAGAGAATATTAACAGTTATTGAGGTTTTTGCTCCAAAAAGTTCAATTACTTCAGGACCTAAAAATTGAGAAAGATCGAAGAATATGAATGAAGTGATGAAAAAAATTTAAATAAATATCAGGGATTAATTCATCTTCGTTCCAAAAGAGAATGAAGGCTCCTGTCGTAGAAAATTCAGTATTGTCTGCCCCCATTTCATATTTTTTCTCCCTTTCTTTTGACCTCACGCCAACTAACTAAATGAGATGAGGGCTGAGCACTTTATAAAAAATATTGATTCTCTATTTTCAATTCATTATCAGTATTATTATTATTATTATTATTTTCTTTACTGTCATTCATTTATCGAAATTTGAAAAAAATTGATTGTGTTTAAAGAAACGAATTAATTTTCTCTACGATAATTGGAAACTTGGATCTAATCTCACAAAATCATGATGCTTGAATATATACGTCGAATTTTATCAGTGATATTGAAAAAATTGGAATTAAAACAAGAATGAAAAATTTTGGAAAAAATTAAATCTGTAAAAATTTAATAACCTCCAATCAATTCTTTACGATATCGAAAAGGTTTTATCCTTTTATTCTTTTGGCAAAAAATTCCGAAATCGGTCAAAATTTTCCACGACATCCAAAAAATTTATTTTCTTGTAGACAATTTTTTTTTCTCTTATAAAAATTAATGTGATGATGCTGAATGTTTCTTCAATAGTTATTCATCGCCTAAATTATAGTATTTTCAATAATTATAGAATAAAAGATTTTTTGGGCCACTGATAACGAACTCGAGGGCAGATTCGAAGTATTCAAGATGTCGAATCCAATTTGCTGTGTCAAAAATTGAAGTATTCTAATTTCGAACGTTTTCGTGAGCAGCGACCCAAAAAACCATATGGTACCAAAACGGTTAGTTCAAAGGCTGGTTAAAGTCAGCTTTTTTCCATTTTAACGAGCTTCTCATATCTGAGTCTGGATTATGTTCGTCGAATGAACGGTACCTCATGTTTGAAGAATAAATCCAATTCTATTTCGACGTCGAGTAGAGAGAAGGTATATCGGGAAACGAGAGGAAATAAAATACATGAAAAAGGGAAAAAGAAAAACGAGTTGATTTATGGGAAGACAGAAATCCCCGAGTTACACCGTCGATTAAATTAATTATACCGCGATCGCTTCCCACTTGTTTCCGGTATTTTTTGAACCATCAAATACCGTCGTTACTATCATATTAGTATTATTATCGGATCGGAACTAATTCTCCTACCGAGGTGGGGGGAAAAGTAATTAAATCCTTCGCAATGCAGCCCCGAAATTCACGATTCATTAATTGATAATAGCGCTCGCGGGTCTCGCAGGAATTTGATCGATAAATTATACAAGAGTCTGGTTGAAAACTTGAGATTAAATTAATTGGACGAAAAATAGAATTCAGAATAATTTTTTATTATTTTTTACCGCACAGGCAATAAAAAGTCACTTTTTTACGCCTGCGTTTTCGTTCCGGCAAGTGGCACTTTATACCACTAAGTTCAAAGTTGCGGTATAAAGTCTTATTACGCAACTTTGATGCGCAGTTCGAAGTGCGCATGTCAAAGTTGCGGAATAAAGTCTTTATGCCGCAGGTTACCCCCTCTCTACTACCATTTACAGCAGCTCCTATACGCAGTTCGTGCGGAACTCAACTGGCGTCAAAGTGACTATTAATGCCTTTTCCGTAAGAAATATTGTATGCGGCGCGCGCAGAAAGTCTTTCTGCGCATGCCACATAAATATCTATTTTTTCAACCGGAAAAACAGTCGAATTAAAAATCGCGAGCATCTGGTTCTCTTTTGGATCCCATAAGAATTTCAGACTCTCTTTATTAATGTCTTACAAGCAGGTATAAATTTCGCCTGTCCAAATTGTGTCATTTTTTCGTTCTTTTACATGAAAAATAATAGTATAACTATTTTTGAAATATACTAAAGAGAAAAAAAATAACGCTGAGGTATTTTTGTAACGTTGAAACGTACCATATGGTAAATTGAAATAGATATGGGCTTCATTCTGATACTTTCAACGTTGGTCCAATAGGAAGACTCCAGGGACAAATTTTCATCCACCTAAAGACTATATTATAATTGTAAAAAATGAATGAAAAAAAAGGTCAACCATTTAGCGAAAAGCACAATTAATTTTTTTTTTTTCAAACCAATAAACGATTTTCTACTGTTTTATGTGTAATGGAGTTTGATTGAGAAATGATTGAAATTTCGAGGGTGAATTCAATGGAACCGCATCTGAGAATAATGATAAAACTTTGAATAATAAATTAAGGTTATTCTCAAAGTTGGGATTAAAAAATTCTTCCATGGCCTGATTCCTTCACACTTGATAGGATCTCAGGTTAATCAAGGTGAACTCATGTTTATTAACTGATTAAAAAAGTAACATTCAATTTTTTATTTTTTTTTGTTCTTGTCATCTTCTTCTTGCTCTGAATAAACTCTTTCAATCTTGGATAAAAAAGAAAAAAAAAATCCAGGGCTATAACTGTATCATATTTTTTGTTGTTTTTGTTCTTTTTTTTATTATTATGATTATGACTATGGAATAAAAATTTGAAATATGAACCGCGATAAAAAAAAATTACAAAAAAAAAATCCCGGAAGTCTAATATTATTATTATCTTGTCTGCGTGTAAAAGTCAGTAATTTTATTGGATCCCTAAATCCTGAATTTTACTGTTTACTTCTTTTTTTTAATATTCTCTTCAACCGCTTATTCCACAAGATATCTTTCATTATCCGAGTCGATCCCCTCATTCATAAGCCTCTTGAATTATCTCATAAGTTTATTCGCAAATTTTCATCATTCATAAATTTTGCGGTGATAAAATAAAAGGCGATTGAATTGAATCACTTCTTTTTGGGATTGAAAAATTTAGGTCACCAAGATTCTAAGAATTTTTAGACAAATAAAATATCTCATATGGAAGTAGAACTGAAATAAAAAAATATCAAAGGAATGAAATTTCTAAACCATAAAGTTTTTCGATTGTGAATAATTTCCATCCTCGTGTATTTGCTTATCAAAATATTAAATTTTTTAATTCTTGGATTTTCAGATTTTTTAAAATCCTCCATTTTTGAATATGTCAAATTCATGATTTTCTTATCCTTGAATTCCGGAATTGTGATTCGATTTTTCAATTTTTTTAATATTGAATCCTTCAATTTTTGAAATCCCGGTGAGAAAAGAAAAATTTCTTTTTTTTTTCAAAAATGAAAAAAAAAACCGTTGTATTAGCGTTTCTTCGGTGACCAGCAGCGATTATAATAGGATTATGACACAGGATTGTGAAAGTTCCAGGTATGGTTAAACGTCTATCATCAACGGAATCTTCACGGTCCAATTATAGCCCTCGACGATATCCTCTGCAGTTAGAACCATGCGTCAAATCTGATTGATCTACGACCTGCGTGAACAGAAATTACTGTTAATTAGTTGATACGCCAGGGAGCCTCTCGTCGAATTAAATACCCGTTCTGAAGCTCGAAGCTTTGGAATTCTCTCTCACTCGCTCAACGTAATAACGAGATTATAATTATATCCTCCTCGTAACTCATTTAAGGACCATTGAATACAATCAATTATTTCCGTCTGGCAAAATTAGTATTCTGACAAAATAATTGACAACCTCAATTATGAATTTTTTTTCTCTTCAACAATTTATAAGATATATAGAAGATAATTATAATCATTAAAAAAATCTATTATGTCATATTTGTTGAGATTCCGAACTCGAATTGAAAACGATAATCCGTTTAGCTCAAATTCGAGTTGTAGCTGAATAAAAAAAAGGAAGAGAAGTGAAGGGGAAGAGGGAAAGAAAATGTAGAGAAAATTCGATGAGCGCGTTTGAGAGAAAAAGTTATGTGGTAGTCCGCCCACAGCACGTTTCCACCCTGAAAAGCTAAATACCGTCGTGCAAGGAATAGCTATATAGATATATACGTATAGGGTTGGTAGAGACCATAAGTATTTATGGCAGTTGACAGCTGCAGCAGATTTCGAGTCTCTAGTACTCAGGATCAGGGACTGGAAACCGATACTTTTAATCCCTAGTAGCTTCTGTTGGGGAGACAGAAAAAAAGAACATCTGAAAAAAGCTCTGAATTCATGGGATGTAAAGTTTGAAATTCTAGTTTTGAATTTGAATAGTCATAGGATCTGAAGTAACCGATGCTTCTAATTCTTGGTAGGTATCTGCTGTCATGATACAAAGAAGAAAAAATGAAAAAAAAATCAGAAAAAGCTCGAATTTTTGTGTCGAAAAAAGCTGTAAGCTTGAGATTCTGGCTTTGAATTCGAAAAGCTATGAAAAATGATGACCTCGAACTGTTGAGTAGACGAAGCAGCAGATAATAATTACAAAAAGCTCAAAATTTTTGTTGTACAAAAAAGTTGGAATGTTTCCACAGTCCAAAATTTAGTTTTCAGATCTGGAAAGCAGAGAATAGTCAAACCTGACACTTTCAATTCTTAGTAGCTTCTGTTGAGGAGACAGAAAAAAACAACATCTGAAAAAAGCTCTGAATTCATGTGGTGAAGAGTTTGAAATTCTAGTTTTTAATTCGAATAGTCATAAGATCTGAAGTGACGGCTGCTTCTAATTCTTCGTAGGTATTTGCTGTCATGATATAAAGAAGAAAAAATGAAAAGAGTCTGAAAAAGCTCGAATTTTTGTGTCGAAAAAAGCTGGAAGCTTGAGATTCTGACTTTTAATTCGAAAGGCTACGAAAAATGATGAACTTGAATTGTTGAGTAGATGAAGCAACAGATAATAATTATAAAAAAGCTCAAAATTTTTGTTGTACAAAAAAGTTGAAATCTTTCTACAGTCCAGAATTTCGTTTCTGTATCCGGAAAGCTGTGAATAGTCAAACCCGACACTTTCAATTCTTAGTAGCTTCTGTTGGGGAGACAGAAAAAAAACATCTGAAAAAAGCTCTGAATTCATGTGGCGAAGAGCTTAAAATTTGAATTCCGAATTCGAAAAGTTATAAAAGAAACTCCAACCGGTGCTTTTAATTCTTAGTATCTCAAGTTGAATTGACAAAGCAAAAATTTTGAATTGAAACAAAAGCTCAAAATATGTGTAATAAAAACTTTGAAATGTTTTCCGAGTTCGAAATTTCGATTTCTTATTCTAATGGCTGTGAAAACTCGAAAATCGACTTTTCTGTTAGAAAGATAAAAATTAGATAGATTGAAAGATACAAATTCGTGTTGGAATATGAGCTTGAAATTTTGGCTGTCAAAGCTCGAATTCTGTGTCTGAAAAGCTCAGAATTTTTAATTCAAATATGAAAAGCTCGGCAAAATTAAACTTAATGATTTCTATTTCTGGAAACTTCTGTTAAAGAGAAGAAGACAATTCTAATTGAAAATGGTCAAAAGGCTCCAAATTCAGCGTCCAAAAAAATTGAAATTTCAATTCTGGATTCGAAAAGCTATGAGAGATGAAAATTAGTTCCCCAAATTCCGAGTGGCCGAGTCCGATAGCCAAAGAAAAAAAAATGCAAAAAAGCTCAAAATTTTCGCTTTGAATTTTAGGAATTATGAGAACTCTAGGTGAGAAAAGGGGAAATAAATGTCGAGGGAATTTTTTGGACCCTTATTATTGATATTCCCTTATTTCGTCTCGACTACACGCCTCGTTTTCCAACCCCTGCCTCGTTTCAAGTTCTTTGTCTGTCAAGTCCGGACTCAGAATGAGCTTTATCGAGCTGAAGTTCGAAGCCCCGTGTTTACTAAACCAAATTTCAAACCAGCAATAAAATGATCAATTCTGGAATCGATGATGAAAATGAATACGTTTCGGTCCACGGAGCTTTTTTTTTAATTGATCCATGACCCGGAAACTTTTTTTGGCTGTCATTATTTCCCACCCAGAAGTTGTTATTCTTGTTATTTTTCAGACTCAAAAGCTTTATGTGGTATTTTTCTGTATAATGTGACCTTTAAAAGCTTCTTATTCGTTTTATAAGCGACCCGAAAAATTCTATTCTCGATTTGAATTCGATGTAGAAGCAGCTTTTTCCTTTCCTCTAATAATTTTCCATTTTTTTCTAACCCAAAAGCCTTTTTCAAACTTACTTCCGACTCGTGAAAATCTTTTTCCCACAATAAACGAAAGTTTTTTTTCGAAATATCTGATTGTAAGCTTTTCTTTGTTTTCGATTCATCAATAATCGGACCCAAAAGCTTTATTTCAATAATTCTTTCAAGTTTCTTCAGACCTAAGAGCTTCTTGTGTTTCACTAAAACAATTTTTTTATCTGTCGTTTGGTCCAATTTTACTTACCCAGACGCTTTTTTCAAAACCATTCAGACCCCCGGGGCTTTTTTTTGTTACGTAGAAGCTTTTTCCAAGTTTTTCTCACACAAACGCTTTTTTATCCTTTTCTTCTTCCAACAATCGAAGCTTTTTCTCAAATATTTGATTCAGTAGCTGTTTTATCGTTATCGTCACTATGACCTAGAAGCTTTTTTTTCTCTATCATATCGCTCTTATTTATTTTCATGTTCAAGTGTTTTCTTTTTTTTTTAGACCCAAAAACTTTTTTTGTTACCTCAATTTCTTCATTATCAGACCCAAGAGCTTTCTTCAGGTCCAAAAGATTTCTCCTCTCGTTTCTCTTCCCACTAAGCTCTGCAGAAGCTAAATTCTTTTATTTATTTCGCCCTTGACCCAGAAGCTTTTCCGTTATTTCCCTCACTCCTTAGAGCTTTTTCAATCAGTATCGATAGAATTAGTTTTATCTATTGACTCGAAGCTTACAGTATCCTAATAAACTTTCTTCGCTAACATATTTCTTTTTTTTCTCCAATGATTTTTATCTCTTTGGGTAAAAAAAAAAAAAAGCTCGTCTCGCCAATTGGTGATATAGACGAAAAGGCAACTTATAAACGCGGAAGTACCGTCGTAGACATTTATACGAGAAAACTTTTGTCAAAGTTCAACCAAGTTTGCATAATCGTAGGTGTGGGGGGGGGGGGGGGAAAGCTCTCCGCTGGCCATTTATCCCATGTATGTACATATATACACACCGACTATCTCATTCACGTACTCGGTATGTACATATCATTGATATCAGGACATCTCTATGTATATTACATAAGTTATATACGTCATACCCTCCGTAACCCAGAGACCTTGCAGCGTTTTCATTCCAAAATACCACTTTCACCCCACTACTGGGGGGTTGTGATCTTGTGGGATGAGGATAAAAAAAACTACCCCTATTCTTCGCGGCACGTTTTGTTGTTTGACATTAACTTTTCTTTGCCGCATATCCGGTATGTATATAATATGTATAGTTGGATATAGGTATATATCGTCGTTGTATATATGTATTATGTATAGAGAAAATTTGTTCAAAGTAATGAGAACTTTTATATTCTACAAATTAGAAGTTTTTTTCAAGAATTAGTTAGTTATATTTTTGTTATACGATTGATTTTCAGGATATTTACTTTTTATTTACTTGAAACTCTAATATATGGCCAGTTTAATTTCCCTCTCATACTTTTATAACAAATTTTTGTTTTTTTCCTCATTGAATGAAATTTCGGATGAAATTATTTTGTTATAGTTTCATATAATTACATATCATAATTTTATAATCATTTCACTTATCAGCTGCTATCGTATAATGAGTTGAATATTTTCTCCATCCATAGTGAAATTGGATTGAAAAAAAAAAACTTTGAAATTTTTTTTTTCCAATTTATCAAAGTAACGCGCTAAGAATTGTAATATCGCTCGTTTTTTCTTCCCTCTCGACAAAGTGTCCTTTTTCTTGATATCGATCATATCGAAGGATATATACGACGGTAAAACGAAATTTAATTTCGACAGGCATCTGTCACTCAAAATTCTGAAATATTTCGATATTGGTAGATACGCGTCCCTCCGGCCCCGTGGGGTGAGATTAAAAATTTCGAACCCTAAATTCTTGGAATAAGATAATCCCAACATAAATTTGTCTTCCCTCGATAAAAAATTGAAAATGAAAAAAAAAAAAAAAAACGAACGTGGAATCTATGTATTACTAGTGGAGTAAATTTTATTTTCTTTTGGAATTCCTGAATATATTTATGATTGCATGTGTACATAATTAGTTTTTAATCAACTCAATACGGATTTGGCGAAGAGATCAGCTATAGACGAGCTCAATTACCTCCGTCTAAAATCACAACCAGTTCTAAATCCGTATGTCAGTAATTATTATTAGCTACTTGAATTATATTGATCTCCCTGGTTTAAAAAAGAATAAAAAACAGAATCTTTTTATCTTTTTTGTTTCTCTCACTTTTTACTTTTCTTATTTTTTGCTTCAACCACCGATCGATTCGGTAGCTGAGATCTACGTCTCTCGTACATCAAAAGGTATCAATTATCCATCGCTGTTTCAATCAAGTATGTTGATTAAATGAGGTGTGTGTATATAGGTATAGGTGAACCTCGGTTTATATGATTTTTATTCGGATAATTGACCGAGTCGGACCTATCCTGACGTCCGGTAGGTTGATTGAAGAAAGCGAAAAATATACTTAAACAATGGAATAACAATGATGATAATAACAATAATTACTCAGAAAAAATGATATCGAAAGAGACGAATTTGATTGATTCTATATCAATTTTGTCTCCATCGAATCATAAAATATCCAGTTTTATGAAATTTTTGTTCATTTGACGTGATGAAAATTTTGATAGAATCACACAATATTGAATTAATATAATTATTATAATTTTATTTGCGATGATAGAAAAAATTCAATGAACTTTGAAGAAAAAAAAAAAAATTCTACACAAATTATTGAATTATTGATCCGAGTTTTTATATTCATAAATTGATTGAATGACCTATCGAATTTTTATTGAAAATCATGATTTCATCAAAGTGAATAATTCAAGTTCTATATGAAATCATATAAAATTTTTTTCTTTTGACAAACTTATAAAATTTCCATGACTCAATACATAATTTCATAAAATTCGAATCAAATTTTTCCGATGTCAGATAAAATTCGATCGAATTTAATGGAATTTTATCCGATGGACAAAAAAAAAATGAAAATTTAACGGGAAACGTGAGCTTTTTGGTATTCTGTGAGTAGCTCAACCTGACCTAGGATTTCACGACCACGTGGCGAAGATGAGATCTTATTGGTCGGATGTTCCGGAGCCCCTCTCCGAAAGCTCGCTGCACGCGAGCCACTCTACTTATCCGCGGGTTCAGTAGAGATTCAGTCGGCGTTGCCCGTCGTTTGTCGGTGGATATTGTAATCGAAAAAAATTCTTTGATAATAATCGAAGAACCAAATTTGAAATTTGAGAAAATAAATTTTCCGGTTGATAAGAGTTTCAGTGAAAATGATTAATTACTGAGTGATTTTTGTTACTATAATATGAAAATCATGAAAGTTTCGTTGTCAAATAAAAGAAAATTAACAATCATTCGAAGAAGTTTGGGAAAAATTTGAATGAAAAAAAAATCACACTCACCCTGTGATAAAGAAAAATTGTTATGATTGTGAAACTGTATGGAAAAATTTGTCTAATTTTTTATTTTTTTTTCATTGACGGTTATATTTCGATGAGTTTGAAAACGTTTTCAATGATTATGGAACGATTTTCGTCATTTCATTAGACAATATCAAAAGTTAAGTTAGATGAATGAAAATTAATCAATCATCGATATTGAAAAAAGATTCGTTCTTGTTTCTTATCAAAGTAAATAATTAGTCGAACAAAAAAATTGAACTACTTGATTTCTCAAAAAATCGACAAATTTTGAATCCAAGATCATCGTAAAACCAAAATGGATTGAATGGATCACAAAATGCTTTTCTTTGTAAAATTAGAATTTCGAAAAGTGTGATATAAAAAATTACAAAATTGTTTAGTATTTAAATTTTGTTGGAATGGTAATTTTTTTCCTCTTTTCGAATGAAATTTTTCCAAGTTTTTTGATTCTTTCAAAAGTCACGATTTTTACAATAATAATTTCATAATTCAAATTTCTGATCATTTATTCACTGATTTATTTCTTCGAACATGAATCATCGAAGAATACCCAAAAAAAATCTTGACCGAAGAATGTAAGAATTTGTTCTAAAACTTGAAGTCATATACTTCGAGCAATTAGCAAGTGCTTGAATTCTTGAAGAGATGCAATCACTGGGAGATAGTAGTAGTAGCCAGCGACGTCGACCCCAAGCCAAGATTCGGCTGATTAAACGTAGTTTCTCCCTTTAGCACCCCAAAATACGTAGAAACAGACTTTGCCACACATACCGACAAGAATCAGCACAATTTGACTCGTCTTGATGAATAATTCTAGCACACTCCAAAAAATGATCGTGAACATTGAATGTAACAGAATTGCGGTTGAGGTAATGGACCCTAGTTAGCATTCATCCCAGTCGTTGACTCTACATCGTCGGAACAATTAACCTCTGACCAGGTTCGCTGATCGTCCAGAATTTGGTATTAGACTCATTTCCTTTACTGCACAATTGATAAGAAAAAAAATCCCATCAAGCTTATGAGTCACATCGATTATCAAGCCAGACGACATGGTGACCATTGGTCAGAAAAAACTTGGAAGTTAGGAAAAAAAATGGTCACGAAAGTCAGGGAAAGTCAAGAATTTTGATCAATGGTCAAAGAAAAAAGAGAAATGGTAAAAAAATGGTCAATGTATTCGAAAAAAAGAGAAATCGCTGGAAAAAAAGTCAGGAATTTGAAAAATTTTATAAATGAAAAAAGGGGGGTAAGGAAAAGTTGGACAAACAAAATTGAAAGAAAAAACTGGTCAGCATAGTCGCAGGAAAGATAGAAGTAAAAAAAAAGAAAAAAAGTCTGGTAGAAAAAGTGTGAACATCAGAATATTCAGAAAAGTCTGACAAAAGTCATAAAAGAGGCGTCAGAGAATTGGTCTAAAAGAAGATCAGGAATTTTGTTCAGTCTTTCAAGAAAAATTTGTGTAGTCTTAAATGTAAAAAAAGAAATTCAACGCTGTAACCTAATTTCTGAAAAATTATTTTGAGCCTCTAATTTCATAGATTTTTTAGTTTCGGTCGCCATGATGGATTAGCTAATGAACAGGAATTTCTTTTATGTTGCTTTTATATTACAAACAAGTAGAAAAAAAAAATTACTAACGTCCTCAAGGCACTTATAGTTAGGTTACCAAAGGCTAGATAAATTTTCTCTTCTCATGTCGTATGTCAAACACATCTTCGCCGTATTTTCTAATACAAATAGATTCCTAATTAAGGTAGCTGAGGCTCTTCTTCTTCTTCTTTTGATCGACAAAAATCAGGCTCTCATTTTATGAATGGTTTCTTTTTCCTCTTCTTCTCATTCCACGACTCAAAGTTCGAGCATTATTCCAGTGTAATTCTTTGCTCTTGTTGAATGGCTTCTCGTAACGATGAATGATTACATTCAGTCTTTCTCTTACTCTGAATGTTTATTCAATTTTTTTTTCCTCTTCTTTACAATCACAAATGATTTTTTTTCACTACACGATTCAAAAGAGCTTCTTTTTTTATACGAGATCCTTAAAAATCTGTATTTGATTTCCATTCTCAATTTTTTTTTTTTCTGCAATTGAATGTTTCGAAGACTTTTTGGTTTATATTATAGGTTCTCTATCTCATGATTACTATCCGTCATTCTTTCAAGAAACTTAAAATAACTCCTCGACGATCAAGTCCTTACTTTTTACACTCCTTTGATTGCTGGCTCGAGGCACCAAGCTAAGGGCTCGAGGCTCTTTAATCAAGACGTTATCACTGCTCGAAAAAAATTACGAAAATACTGTAGCAATTTGGTTTGGTTTTTTTTATCATTCAAATTTTACCTACTCGATATTACAGACTCTACTAAAATAAAAAATGAACAAAAGAAGAAAGAAAATGAAGGTTAATCAGAAAATATATAAGTGATGAAAAAAAAATGAAGATGTTGCTCTTTTTTGAGACTGACTCATTGACAAAGTGTTAAAAAAAATACATAGACGAGGATAAAAAGAAGGTGAAATTGGGGAAAAAAATTCATTGCGTGGGTGAAGAGAAGATATATAAACATACGTGCTGAGATATGCTCTCCGAACGTAGGTTAACCTTGCAAAATCCCTGTGAGGACAGTGGTCTAGCAACCTCAGGGGAATTGGGTGAACCTTCTTGTTCCGGAGAATATGAGGGTGAGATTTGCATCGTGAGGGAAGATCGCAAACGCGATTACGAACACCACGATCCTAGGTAAAAAGAAAATGAAAATTTTGACATCTGATCCTGTACGGAGAAAAAAAGTATTTGAAACAGATTGAAATCGAATGGCGGAAAAAAAAAGAAGACAGTGCGAAAACCGCGTTTGTTGAAAAAGAAACAGAGCAAAAATTCCACGTCATTAGTTTCTGGATCTTGAATCCTTGAATTTTGACTATTTATGCAATCCATCAGTCAAGGACCTGTTTTAAAAACACCTTAAAATTTCAAAAGAGTTGCCAAAAGTCATTTTTCATATTTTAGAATGTTGAGAACACATTTTTTTATCTATGATGCACGAAATAAAATCTGTCGGTGGATCGATTTCAGTTTTTCGGGTCTCAAACTGTTCAGTAAAGAGGCCTTCTCAAAATGAACAGAGAACTTCTTGATCCGATAAAAATTGTACCAGATATTTATAATTTTCTGGAATCAAACAGCGTTCTTCTGTTTTCATGCGTTACTTTTCATGATAACTCGAGTAAAAATAAAATTACGAAAAAGTTCTCTGTTAATATTGAAAAGGCTTCTTTACTTGACAGTTTGAGACCAGAAATACCAAAATCGGTCCACCGGTAGATTTTATTCAGTGCATCATAGTCAGAAGAAAAATTCTTTCTAAAATCATGTGAAAACCAAAAACATTCATAAAACTCAAAAATGACTTTCGTCGGTGTTGACATTTTTTTAATTTCAAGGTCTGTTGGGATCGAAACTAGGGGCGTGTCCGAAGCTGAGAGCCCACTTAAAGCCACCATCTTTGTTTATGATTTTGATTCGAAACCAGTTTCAGGGTTGTTCTTGAAGTATAAATAGTTGATTCTCATATATTCTTACAAGAATGAGTCCGTTTCTGGGAATTTTTAACGTCCAGCCACCCTTATTTGAATGGTTCAACGTTTTAGCACCAGATGTCAGAGTGCCACATTTTCGTTCCCAATGTTCCTCCTCAAATCTCGACGTGGAATTACTCATCACACAAACGTGGTTTTAACAACCGGAAACACGTGTAAAAAGAAACTTCCCTGAAAATCTGTAGGTGTACCATCAAGCAGCACTACTACCCCGAAAGTGGTTGGGGTTGGGTAGTCGTCGTCACAGGAGTCCTCGTCCAGGTTATTGGTGCCGGAATTCACGGTGCGATTGGAGTATGGTTGACGGAAGGGATGGTCAAGTATCGACAGCCCTTGGTCAACGTAGGTACGTTATCACCGAGACCTTGACCTATATTCTCACACGAAGTAAAACGAAGGAGCAACGTTTTTTACTGGATCGTTTTGAGGGATGTATTGGCCGTACAATCTGAACCAAAAGTGATTCTCGTAGACAATATTCGGTACTTGATGATAAGATAAAAATCGGAAAAAAATCAACCACAATCAAGACAATCAAAGTATCAACTTTGAATAATAATAATGCCCAAAAGTTGTCAATAAATTGTTTAAACAAAACATTGTTTAACTAATTTTCTGGTAACGTTATTTTTTTTCATCTCAAATGAATGCCCTAATTTTTCTGAATAGACATGAATTTTTTAAGAATTTTTTCACTATTTTGAAATTTCCGTTTTCGAAAATTTCCAAATTTTGAAGAATGGAAATAAAAATCTAAATTTTGGATATGTTTTGGTGAAAACGATGTAGATTACAATTCCGAAGTTTCCGGATCGTGGAACGAATAGTTTCGTAAATACAGTCTTTACAAATTTTCAAAAAGGAAATTTCAAAATAGTGACAAAATTCTTAAAAAATGCATTTGTGTTCAGAAAAATTAGGGCATTTATTTGAGATGGAGAAAAAATAACGTTACCAGAGAATTTGTTAAACAATGTTTTGTTTAAACAATTTATTGATAACTTTTGGGCATTATTATTGTTCAAAGTTAATACTTTGATCGTCTTGATTGTGGTTGATTTTTTTCCGATTTTTATCTTATCATAAAGTACTCAATTTGCCGACGAGAATCATTTTTGGTTGAGATTAATGCGAGGGGCTATTCACTCCCAGAATCACAGGAATCGCTACGTGATTCTGCGTGATTCTGGAATCGCATGGCGTGATTCTGGAATCGCATGGCGTG
>JAFFZH010015805.1:113133-138962 GCA_018420115.1 Euura saliciscinereae | reverse complement strand
TTCGAAACACCTCCTCGGTTCTCCTGTGCTCCTGATACAAATCCCAGATTATTAACGAAAACTTTTCGAAATTTGGTATTGAAGAGAGGCATGCATGCATTTATCCATGGAAGCTTGCATGTATATAGCGTCGATATGGCAGCATGTTTCCGAAATTTCGGAATACCTCCCTGCGTTTCATGGTCTCCTGATCCGAAATCAGATTCTGCCATTATGGTACGTGAAATCTGTCAGTGTAATGTGACGGGATATAAAGAAGTAGTATAAAATAACAATGTTGAGTAACGGTCTAGGTGTTTTATTACCATAGCATTGTAATACAGTTTTCACTCGTTGTATACAAATGTCTCTCGAAAATAAACACTTCTCGCATCTTACATTCTTTCGTCTCACAACTTTCATTACATCCATAACGCGTACAATCAAGTTCCGATATCTAAATCCTATTATACAGTATTACAATTATGAACAAGCCTATTCTAATCCAATCAATTTATCTGAAGCATCCGAAAATATTTATTTCACGAGTAATTAGTATAAATGTTCTAGAAAAAAAAGTCAATAGAGCTTAAGGAACAGATCGAATTTCTATACCCCAGGATAAAACTTGAAATTGTATAAAGATCGATCCGAAATAGTTATTCTATAACCTTCCTCCCTTCGTAACCAATGGGGGCTCGATAAATGGATTTTCGACAAATAATACAATTTCATGAGGCGTCTTCCTTCTTCAACATTGCATTCATCCTGTGTTATAGACCTTCAAGGTTTGAACACTTTCAACGCGCATCACTTCAGGAGTTATTCGGGTTGCCTTTTCACAGGCGTAAATTGACAGGCGCTTACGTTAGCGCTAACACAAAAACCGAATTCATTCAAAGACTAGAGACTGCGCCAAAATAGAATAGGTTATGCGCGCGCACGTTACGATCATCCGTCGTCTGTTACACATGCGACGACGATTGTTGAATCATGTGATTAGCAAAGATCTATGAATTAAATTAACGGAGAGTAGAACGATTAGAATAGTCGGAATAATAGTAGAACACCATGGTCAAGTGGCACCCGAATTTGGTCGATCTAAATTTTCGATGTTGAAAGTATTATTCAAAACCGCGTTATCACTGTCAAACGAGAAGTAAAATCATAATGATGCACGAAGAAACGAAGACCGGCGTCGGTATTAATTCGAGAAACATTTTTCTCTCGTCTATGATTGCAAGTGGACATTTTTTTTTACCTCAAATATCCGATAAACGATTTAAAAAAATTATTACGAAACATAACCTTGAAATAATAACGGTCATTCAAATAAATCAATTATCCGCAGTCCGGGGGTCTGGCCGGGACGATGTGCGACCTGACCTTCTTTCCCCTCGACACGTTGAAGACCCGACTCCAGAGTCAGCACGGGTTCATAAAATCAGGAGGCTTCACAAAGCTCTACCACGGAGTGCTTCCCGTCTTCATTGGCTCCGCGCCGGCAGGTAAAAACCGAAGAAAAAAAATCGCATCAATATCTAAAAATTCAATTTCCAGCGGCGCTGTTTTTCATAACGTACGAGGGTATAAAAGAAACTCTTCAGCCGAGGGTGGCGCCTTCTTATTACCTATTTATCCACATGGGGGCCGCTTGCCTCGGAGAAATGGTGAGATTAGACATCGACGGAGAATATGAACCCAGATGTAACAGAAAATCACTGAATTCAGGCTGCGTGTCTCGTCCGAGTCCCGGTTGAAGTTACGAAGCAGAGAAAACAGGCGCTAATTCAAGATTCCGGAGCCCTGAAGCTCAGGACCTTGTATCGTGGCTACGGCAGCACGGTCCTCAGGGACATGCCCTTTGGCGTCATCCAGATGCCGCTATGGGAGTATTTGAAACTTTGCTGGCAGCGTAACGCCTGCAGAGACTGTACACCCGTCGAAGGAGCCGTCTGTGGCGCAGCTTCGGGTACGAAGTTAGATGATTCGGCCCCGGTATACATTATTCGCTGTATTTTGATCCCGCAGTTGCGTTTGCCGCGGTGATTACGACGCCCTTGGACGTGGCCAAGACGAGAATCATGCTGTCGGACACGTCGGCGGAGAAAGAGGAGGTAAAGATCTCGACGATGCTCAGGGAAGTCTATAGAGAAAGAGGGGCAAAGGGGTGAGTGCTGGTTGTGAAAATAGATGATCTTTTTATTGAGTTATTCAATTATTGAACCATATTACGCAGTCGTTTTATTACATTCGTTTTTTATTCCCAGACTGTTCGCAGGATTTGCTCCGAGAACGATCGGCTTCACTGTAGGAGGATTTGTATTTTTTGGAATATATGAAAAAGTTAAAGCCATGTGTAGCACAATTTTTCCATACACTAGTAGCAGTGTTTCTTCTAATAATACCAGCTAACGTTGTGAAAAATATGATATTTTCTCATTCCTAAAGTATTTATATATATACGAAAATAGATAGTTATTCAATTAAATTTTGTTTTTGTTTTTGTTGTCATGTTTCATTACACGATGATAAAGTTTCTAGTCTCACGCAGGTAGTAAACTAGAATTTTTTCTTGTAAGATTAAAATAACAATTTCATTTTTTCGTTATATTTATGATATAAATAATAATTATTCCCATTAAGAAATACTTAAACGCTAATTATTGATTTACAATCGAGGAATAATAATAGCAACTAGTCAATCGCCTGAATGCATATGCAAAATATCACTTATCAAACTCTCACTTTACTCACTATTATCGTACAAATAATTAAACATCCTACAGTTATGTTTGATATTATATACTATAATATCAGAATTTACAGACCTTAAAAAATATTAGTATACATATTGTTGAATAAAGATGAAAGAGAAACAAAACTAGATCATTAGTAACGAGTTTTTTTGTAATCTCCTCTATGATAATGGAAGAAAATAAAGCTCGGTATAAAATTATGCGATACCAATTTGTAAGAATGTAATTGACTAAATTTCTCTCAGATTATTCTATTATGCAATTTTTTTTTCATTTTCAACTCATTTTCTACTTTCTATTCTTAGAACTAACGGAATTCAGGTCCCTACTGTTAGATTTTTCGAAATTATTTTTCAAATCAAAATTCTTATCCAATGAATTTGAGTTAACGAAGCCTTGATCCAAAAGATAAGAATTCGTTTTTATCAACAGTCGTTCTGTGGTTACCTTGTCTTCGTTTTTTGACTTTACTTGCCCTTTTTTATTTACAATATTATGATTATTATTATTATTTGGAGACTCTTCAGTTTTCGAACACTCCTGGTCTCCTAAAACCCCTTGATCAACTTTGCCTACAGCCACAGGCTTCTTATCGTCATCAACTTCACGTTTCTTTCTCTCCAGGCTCTGAAGTATGTCTCTTCCTACCGCTGGATTTTCTTCGTTGTTATCAATCACCGTCCCCTTTGCTCCATCTTTTTTAGTTTGGTTGCTCATAGCGAGAGCTATCGGAACCGGAGCGTTGCTATCATTCGTCTGGACGTTGTCGTTGGACAGATTCTTTGCTCCGTTCTTTCCAACTTTTTCATGAATTTCAATCTTCCGAATCACCTCAGTTGGTACATCGTTCGTATTGCTGGAGTTTTGCACCTGTTTAGCCAACGCGCTGAGGATCGGACCTCGCGATTTTTTGGTAGTTCGATCTTTGATGACTTTAGCTGGACTCGGAACCTCTACTTTTATCGCCTCGTCATCTTTTGGTTTCGTTTTGACTACGTTCTCTGGGATCTGAGCCTCCGACTCTTTAGCAATCGGCTTGTTTTCCGATTGGACCTTTGCTACAATGCCCGGCTCCTTTTTCCTACTCGCAATTTTTCGTTTAGATTCCTGCGCGAGTTCCTCTTGACGTTGTTGCAAGGTGTCCATCATCTTCGCTTGCTGTTCCAGCAATTGTCTCTGTTCTTTGTTATGCTTTACCAAAGTTTTCATAAGCTCGTGTTGCGCCTCGTGTTCGGCATCCGCGTCAAGATTCGCCTCCGCCAATTCGGACTCTTCCTTCTTAATGGCGTCCGAATGTATAAAATTATCAGCGTTTGGCGCCGCCGCGATCACTCCATCCTTGGTTTCCGTTATCTTAGCATTTTCTTCCGCCTTTATAACGACTGCCTCCGGTTTCCCGTCCGCAGCGAGCTTCTCCTTACCCTCATCCATCTTTTTCATCTTCTCAACGATCTCTTCAATCACAGGTGAGACGGTAGGTTCAGGTTTTTTGTCAACGACGTCTCGTTCCACCGGTATCGGAGGCTCCTGTCTAACGTCGTCCTTGGTTTCGGGATCCTGGACCTTTTCCACCTTTTCCAGGCTTTTGAATTTTTCTGTGGATGAACAGAACACGGCTTATTAGTTTATTATTCTAACACATAAGGATTCGATTCGACGCACCCTCTTCGAGGTTTGGGATAACGATCTCCGGCGCCGGCGGAGCGACCTGGGCATCGCCCTCGTTTATCATCGGAACGTTGTTCAACTGGCTCGAAGGCTCTCCTGTGGTTACCGCGAGCTTGGCATTTGCCGATTCCTCCATAGCGTAGAGATTCGCGTAGGTGCCTAGGATCATTATCCACACGCCGACAAAGAGCATCGCCTGCGCGACCAGTCTCTCGTTTGTGTTCTTGCTGCTTATGGAGATGAAGAAGGCGGCGGGAAACATGAGGCATATCATCACGCCGATCGTGGAGCCCAAAAGCCCGAGCACGAACTCGATATTCGGTATGAGAATCCCAGTGATAAGAGAGACGGATACTATCGCGATGGTCATCCACCTGAATCTAGTTTCCGGAATGTAGTTGCTGGAGGTTTCGTGAGAATGAGCCTGAAACGAATAGCTTGTTATAAACCTCCGCAATATTTCAGATTTCGATAAAATTTCTTCAATACCCAACGAAACAGTAGAGAATTGAGACTAGCCCTGCAGGGGAATATGACTAGCGGGAAACTGAAAGCCACGGACAGAACGAAGCCGATTTTTATCGCCTCGGACGAGAGACTGGGCTCGAAGCTCATGAGGATGTTTCCTGAAACGGAAGAACAGTTTTAGCACGCAGAATCATCGAGTCGGCGAGTGATATCGGTGACTCACCGGTGAATGGGAGATTGCAGAAAGCGACGTATCCGAAGAACCCGACGCTGACGTAGACGACTGTGCAGATATTCAAGGCGACGTGTACGACCTGGTTCATCTTATCGAGACAAACGTTCGGGATGGTCTCGTAAATCTCGAACAGTTGAGTCTGGCAGAATAAGGCCATCGAGAATATCGGCAGGCATTGAAGGATGCCGGACGGTCGCCAGTAGAAAACTTTGTCGTACCAGTCAGTGGCGAATATGTGCGTCATGGACTCCGTCATGACCTGAAATAAAGAAATTAAAATACCGAACGAATCTAACAATAAGCCATCGGATAAAGTCCACCTTGAGTACGAGGCAGAGGTAGAAGCCAATGGTGGCGGTACAGATGGAAGAAAGGCTATCGACGTTCCTGAGCAAACCGAGCGGCAGTATAACGAAAACTCCGATAGTTACTAGGAGGCTGGTCCTGATGTCCTCGGGGCTCTTGTCGATCATTTTCCCAACGATTTCGGGTCCGAGGTCGCCGACGACGACGAAAAACGCTATGCAAGTGCCCATGAGGAACCCGATTATGAATAACTCTGCTAGAAACTTTCCGGTTCTACCGAAAGCGTGAAAGGCGAGGAACTCGAAGTTCCGTCTGCGCGACATAACCGCGGATTTCACTAGCAGATGGCAGGCGAATTTCGACAGTACGCCGCTGATCAGTATCATGAATATCGAGAGTATTATACCGCACTGTTTAAAGCAGTAGGGCATCGCCAGGACGCTGACCCCGATCACGCCGTTGGCGAGGGTCATGACGTGCGACAGATTAGTGATCATTTTTATTATGCTTCGGTTATTCTAAACGCGAAAGTCGTACTTGGACATTATTTTATAGGTTAGGTTTTTAGGTTATGATTATGATCC
The DNA here is from genome assembly GCA_018420115.1 of Euura saliciscinereae. Classification (NCBI taxonomy): domain Eukaryota; kingdom Metazoa; phylum Arthropoda; class Insecta; order Hymenoptera; family Tenthredinidae; genus Euura; species Euura saliciscinereae. Next base: position 132,963 of record JAFFZH010015805.1, on the reverse strand, counting down.
GCTGTATTGCGGCGTATAAACGCGTGACAGTTGTTGTATGGGATCGACGAGTTACGAGTTATCATCCTATCCCGTATTTTAATCGAGCTTTTGTTTATTCAAGACCGTAGAGAAATGATATCGAGTTGTTTTTTTAAATACGTGTCAACACGACGGTCTCCCATCTCGGTGAACGTGGCCGACGACATTCAGATTTTGTCCAACTCGATTTATGCCATGTGTCAATTTTCACCGATTCTACCTTCGGAAACCGAGAGCACTTATCGTCGCTGATCTACCGATATGACATCACAATTCATAGCCTCCACAGTCGTCACACGTCAGTCTGGCTTCTGTCATCAAGAATATTAGTTATTATTCAACTAGCTTCGCGCTCTCGACGCTAGATGGCGGCGCCGAAAAAGGCGGGAATTCATATCGCGATTCAAAATCAACAACCGTTGGGATTGAATTTGAATTATTAGAATGATTAGATTCTTTTTTTCTTTTAATCATTTAAAGAGTTCTGAATATAGTCTGAACTTTGGATATTGTGACGTCATCTCATCACTTTCAATATAATAAAAATCATATATTGAATACTATTTTTTATTTCTATACTTTCTCTTCCGAAATGAAATGGAAAATAAATTCTGTTATGGTAGAAAGAAAAAAAAATCTCCTGTGACAATGCACTCATCGAAACTTTGATTCTGAAGCTATATTTGAACGTGTTATACAGAGATGTTTGCGCGATTGCCAATATTTGAGAAAGACGCGTACGCGATATTCAGGGATCATTGTTATAGTAGATATTTCGAATTAAAACGCTCATATTATACGATGAGCGAATATTTTGCACCGATACACGGTTCGTTTGGAAAGCGTTAATTAAAAACGTCAATTGGAACGTAACAATACGTTATAAATTTTAACACACGCTGGGTTTAAATTTGTTCTATAATACAGAAATTCTACGAATCGAGGCTAGACGGTTTTCACCGATCTAAGTCCGTCTCGTAGCTAACAGAATATAGATAGACGCGAGACAGTAACGTCTCAAAAATCTATGACCCCCCACAAAAAAAAATAAAAAATAAAGAACATGATTCACATCAAATTTTCCCGCCTTTTTTCACTACAATTCTTTTACCGGTGAATATATTGAATTTTTAAAAAGAAGAAGAAAAAAAAACCCAATAAATCAGTCGAGCTTCTTCCTTGCATTTTAAATCTGTACAGATTTGATCGATTTTTTGTTTTTGTTTAAAAAAGAAATGGGGGATTATTCTAAGAGAACCGTGACTGCGATGGGATTTTTTTTTAAAATCTTCTATGCCCAACCAAAAGAAACAGAAAGCTCCCCTAGTGGACGTCTGTTTCGGTACGCGGCCAAGCCGACGCGGCTAGACGCCAAGATCAGCTCAGTCGCTTTCCGGTCGGCATTTTATAAATACTGCAAGCACCGCGAGGCATATAGTGAATGCGTGTCTCATAACAAATAATTTATCTTGATCAGTGATAAGTGGTGGTTATTTAATTACTTGAGAACTTTCAGCGTCTGTGTGACACAATAATGAGGTAATCGATGACGAACTGACGAGGAGATACATCGCAACGTATTACTTTCGGCTTTATATTAACTTCTCGTTAATTACCATGGGATGAAACGACAGCGCCGTATCGTTTTCTTTATTCTGAGAAATTCAACAGCGAGAAATAAAGGAGATAGAAAAAAGGACGACTTTGATTGATCATTGATGAACTTTACAAGCCTGCAGTGCGGTGAAATCGATAAAAGTAATATCGGTACTCGATCACGAAACATAATACGTCGAGTGGTTTCAAAACGTTTATCGTGTCGCCTTTTTAATCAAAACAGAAAACCAAACGCGAGGTGAAAGTGCATGTTTCTATCTGTGCCCTCAAGGATCTATCACTGTTGAAAATATCTTGAAATTTCTCATACAAACGGGAATGAAATTTACGAATTCTGGTGATTTGAATGAAATTCATACAAAACATCTTGAATTTTCATATTTGGGTCTTAATGTTGAAAGAACATACCGAGTTTTTAATCACACCTATCTCAATATCGATACGGTTCTGTTAAATTTATCAAACTGTTTTGGAGATTCAAAGTATACTGTGATTCTCTTTTAGTTTTCAGTGAGAAACGGTATTCCAGTCAGTTATCAATAGTCCATCCGTTTAAAAGCGTAAAATTATCACTTTTCGGTTCATTCTGCGATATTTGATGATCCGATTCGGCAATTATTGGAGTGGAAACTCATTTTTAAATGAAATTATCATAAATTTTCACAACATTCTGTGTATGAAATTCAGTATAATTTTGGCTATGAAATTTTTTGAATGATTTTGAATTTTCAAAACTGTTGTATGAATATTGAAATATTGGAAAAATTTGAATTTTAATACACAAAAAGTATATTCACATACATTTTTATGAAATTTCACTGACCCAGACAGAAATTGAATATTAATAATTGTCTGATTTTCTGTTCTGTCTCAGAGATTCATTGAATATGCATGATGCTAAACTATTACAAGGATTCATAGCCCCTCGTATCTGTACAAGGTGTGAATGGTTACATAAAACGTTCGAGGTTCTTGTAAAAATACATTGTCAATCCTCGTTGCAATGATAATATACACAATCAATTTATTGGCAGAGGTGTCGAGTCGCGAATAAATCATTGATTATAATCAGGTGTCTACAGACTAGCTTGATCTGCCTTTTAAATTTCGAATCCTAAATTTCTCGAACAGCGTCAATCTTCTCATAAGAATTTTATCGAAATGTGTATGATAAAGACTGTAAATCCGATTCTGGCGTCTCTGAACTGCAATCAGACTAAAAGTCGACGACTGACGGTTTATTCAAGAGACACAAAAATTTGGCACTTTGACAATAAAGAGAGCCGTTGAGAGGGCAATAATACAATAATCACAAGATCTTTTGTTTTTCATTATCAACAGTGAAGAAGTATTTGAAAAAATAAAATTGTTCAAGACTTCTCTGATTCAAATTTTACAAGAACAAAAAATATGAGCGACTATATAAAATATAAAAGTTTCAGCTGTTCGTTAAGATCGAAGATTCGTTTCTTTCCTTATTGTCCAATAATTCGCTATATTGGCTATCAGCCAGATTTATCAGACGTAACACGTAATCGTTTAGGAGGTTTAGACGCAACTAAACTAAATCTCCGTTTTTATTTCAGAATTTTTTACTAATCAATCTCGTTATTGTTTTTTTTTTTTGCCTCACAGGAATAAGAAGGAAATCGTTCATACAATTTTTCTAGAGCAACGATGAGTTTGATGAAGAAAGCAATCGGCGGATCGATTCATAGGATAAGAGAATTCGAACTCGAAAAGGTATAAGTCAAGTTGCTCGCATGTTTTGTCGCATAATAAAACCGACTCACAGCTCGTTCATGGTTTAAAAATAAAACGCGAGCACGGTATCAACATCTGGGAATTTTTATTTCCACGTGTCTTGTCGTTGATAGAACTTTTTTTTTTTATTCTGCATGTCAGATATTTTCAAAATTCTTCAATAACGATTCTTCTACCTCCAATTTCGTCCATTTCTGACTCCACAAAATTTGATTAGAATTTGCAAAGAAAAAATTCGTACAATATTGCAATTATTTTTCTTGTTATCGTTGAAAATTCTTCATTTTTTTTTCTATTTATTCGATCTCTGATTTACCGCTGAATTTCTTCCCTTTTTTTCCTCATCAACATTTGGCACAAAAGAAGAACCACTCTCGATATTTGTTTCCGTATTCTTTTGGCTTTTGAAAAAAACGCTGATCGAACCGCAAATTCAGTAAGTCTAGCGTGAATCACACGTCGGGCTTTTCCTATTCCACTGCATCGCTCTTGTTTAAGAGATCCCGGTGTTTGAGTGTCACAGAAATAGAATCAGAAATAGCACCGTGGTTTCACTCCGCAGACTTATGTCCAACGGTATCTCAGGCCTTCGGTATACACACAGGTCGAGAAAATTCAACAACCCAGAATGATCAACGCTCCAAAGTATTTGTAGAATCCGAAAAAAAACTAAGCACTAAATAGCACTAAAAAGGCTTTCTTGTCACGTGGAAAACGTTTCACCTCTCGATATAGACAAATTAGATTATTCGCAGTAATTCTCGTGCAGATAATTTTGGCATTCGCGGGTCTGCACCGTGCGATTTATATTTGGACAAAAATAAACAGATTGTTCGCAGTTTATGACATCGTTTGCTTTCCTCTGATCCGACATGACCGTTGATCGTTGGTGGAAGATCAATTTCTTTGAATTAATTCGCATTAATATCTTCAATCCAATTTCATTCACTATGATTCGCATTAATTCTGCAATTCTCAATAAAATCTTGATGATATACGTTAGTTGAAATTGATTTGCGATATTTTTTAGATTAATTCAAACCCGAATCCAAGTGATTTCGCTTGAATTAATTCATGTTGGTTCATAATAATTCATTAAATTCGTGTCAATTCGCATTAGTTTCGATTAAATCTAAATAATTTTCGTTCATTTCGCCTGATGCGAATCAATTCGATCTAATTTCGTCAGTTTTATCAATTTTTTCACGATTCTTCTCAATTCTAAATAATTCATCCAATGCGAATTAATTCACATCAATTCGAAATCACCTCCAATTTACCGAATGACTGCGCAGGTTAATCTGGGCGATGAGTTCGACATTCTGCAAATCGTTGGCGAGGGATGGTTCGGGAAGATATTGCTGACCGAGCACCGGAGTACGCAGACTGAAATGGTGTTGAAAGCACTCCCAAAACCGTACACCAGCATTTCAGACTTTTACAGGGAATTTCATTACGGTCTTCACCTCTCGGCTCACAGGAATATCATCACGACTTACGACGTCGCCTTCGAAACCGCCGGGTTCTTCGTATTCAGCCAGGAATACGCGCCTCTGGGTACGAAAAATGACACTTTAAACAGTTTTTAAGTTTCCCATATTTTTTCTGAGCATGAATTTGTGTATTTTTTTTCGTTTAATCGTTTTTACAAAAAAGATTCAAACCATTTTTTGCAGTTTCCTTTTTTTTTCTCTCATATTCTGCATCGATTTTTCAGGCGACCTGACTTCCAACGTGACCGAGACCGGTCTTGGAGAACTCCACGCTAAAAGAGTCGCTCGACAACTGGCTGCAGCTATACACCACATACACAGCAGGGAGCTGGTCCACAGGGACATAAAGCTCGACAATATCCTGGTGTTCAAGAGCGATTTTTCTAGAATAAAATTATGCGATTTTGGTGAGACCAGAAGGGTAAACACGGTCGTGAGAAGGCACAATGAGTGGCTACCCTATTCACCGCCGGAAGTACTGCAGATTGATACGGACGAAGCTTACAAGTGAGTCAAAATTGTTCAATAATTGCCTGATTATAAAGATTCTAAGGATTTCAGTACAAAAATGATGTGACTTTGGAGGAGAAATTTTCAAAAGTCACAAAAAAAAACTTGTATCATCATTTTTCCTAGTAAAAAATCAGCCCAAATTATAAATTGAAATTCGACAATCAATAAATAATGTTTAGTTAACATTGTAGTGTGATAAATTGAATGTCTTTGTGGAACGAGATCCCTCAGAACTCTTCTCTTTTTTTTTCATTCTTTTCATTTTGTTTTTAGAGCGTCGACTGCCCACGACGTCTGGCAATTTGGCATAGTGATTTTCGTTTGTCTGACCGGATGTCTACCCTGGCAAAAAGCGGCCACGGACGATCCTCGTTACGCCAGATACTTGAACTGGCATTCGGCGACCCTAAACATCGCCAAGAAGCCAAAACTGTTTCAGCTGATAAGCTCCAGAGCCCAGAGGCAAGCTTAAACTTGATTTCGCGTACACTGTAAAAAACGTTTGTTTCTCTGAACTTCAAACAATGTGTTGAAAGTTTTATTCACATAAAAGAGTCATGAAATCATTTTTTACAGTCTATACGCAAATGTCTCTCAATAATTTCTTCAAATTTTCACAGAATGTTCAAAAGACTGTTAGACCCCAAGCAAGAGAAGCGCCCGGTGAGCGTCTTCGAGGCGAACAAGTACCTGGACGACAGATGGCTGGCGAAACTCGGCGCGGAAAAGGCTTTGAACGGTGAGTGTTTCTCGCCCAAACGATCGCAATCGGAATCTGCACCGATCGACTATATAATTTTCACAATCAGGTGGCGCAGACGAGAGGGACGAGCTCTGCCCGTCGATGTACAGCTTCCACAGTTCCCTCGAGGAAAAGAACCAGCTGCTGTACACCCTGACGCAGTACGGAATAGAGACAACGGTGGACCGGTCCCGGAAGAAGGACCGAATCAGGGAGTGGATCCAGTCGAGCGCGATAACGGAAGAGGACGAGGACGAGGATGACGAGGAGGACGAAGAGGTCGAAGAGGAGGATCTGAACATGCGGGGAAAACACTTTCCCGAGATCAGAAGGGGAAGCGGTAGAAAGACTAACGATTCCACCGAGGTCAAATCGCAGCCCGGTTTCGCAACGCCTAAACCGATAGAGCGAAAAAATCCGTTCGCCCCGAAAGTCGCCAAGGAGCGACAGGACGTCGCGAAAAGCGCTAATTTTCCAAACGGCGACCCGAATCTCGGCATGAAATCGACGAAGGTTGAAACCGGAGCGGGAACCGGTACCGTCGAACCGGAGAGGCCGAAGAGTCCGCTGGTTCCGGTCCGGAAACACCGTTCGAACACCGCGACCCTTCCGACAGAGTCGAAGACGAGATCCGTTCAACCCCGAAGAAGTAAGACGACGGTTTTGCCAGCGGCGCCGAGCGCCAACGCCGCTCCCCCACCTCCGTCGTCCCCCATTCAGCCGATCAATCCTCTGACGATGTCGGTGGCGTCGCAGCTGGTTATGCAGAGTTTCAATTCGCTCCAATCCATGAACGTCGCTCTGCCGGTTATACCAACAGCGCCGCAGCCACCCGAAGACCTTGGGGGAAACAGGGAACGACACGTCGTCGATAATAGACCGGAGAGGAACCACGGTAAAGACGTTTACGAACACTACGGCATAACCCAGGGTGTCGTCGTAAAGGTTGTAGCCGACGGAGTCACTCACAGACACAGAGGGTCGTCGGGCAGCGGTAGCAGATCTGTCAGTAATTAATTTACCCTTCTTCTTATTTTTTTTTCTAGATTTAGATTACAAATTATTTCATTGGATTGATATTTTCCAAAATTTGACTATAGTTTGCTAGTTTATGTTATATATAGATACGGAATGTAATTTAATTATACGAATAGATACCTACCTAATTTTAATTTTGTGTAAATTATCATCGTTTTTAATAAAAACAAAATAAAAAAAAACTGAATACACAAAGAAAGTCGATTATCCCGATACCGAATTCGAAATCAGAGATAATTTGATTATTTTCTAGATTTCTTTCGTTCCCAGAATTCAATCTTGTCATCTTCAAATATTTTTTTTATCAATTTCAATGATTTCGTCTTATTAATCTGGTTGACAAAAATTGCGAAGCTGACTGCATATGAATTTTATGCTAAATATTCCGTACAAAAATATCCTGACTATTCTTCAATTAACTTTAAGACACTAGAATTTTTGTTATTTTTCAAAAATATCTACTTATGTGGAATTTTTTTGTTTCAAATTGGAACAGATGAATTTAGGATATAACAAGAATAAATTCCATGGGAAAGTTTATTATACGAAAATTCGCTGTCATTTCCTGATTATTCTTCAACTTTGGGACAATATGATTTTTGTCAATTTTTAAAAAATACCTATGTGACATTTTTTTTCTCTCAAATTTGAACAGATGAATTTAGAATATAAAAATTCATGGAAATAAAAAGCCCTTGGACAGGAAGAAACAAAAATATAGTCAATTTGAGATCGTATTCGAGTAGATTTAGAGGAACTCTCAAAATTGCAAACGACAGCGATTTTTTTTTAAAAACGAATTAGTTGATATTGGGTTAACGAACGATCGTATCGAGTGTATTAACCCGACAGCTGAGGACCTCTGGCGAGAGTCTGTAGCGATATTTGTGAATCGGGCAATGGCGTAGGCGGTGTGATTTAGTGATAAATTCATTTTTATCACATCGTGGGTGGCGGTTGTTTCTATTGGCGCGAATCTCAAACTCCTCCCACTAACTACTATTCATCCCGTCTCATTTCATTTCATCTCATTTCATTTAGTTTACATACTCAATAATAATAAATATATGAATAATGACTGAATCAACTTCTGTTTTTTTTCTCTCTTCTACAATATATAGCCGATGATATCATTTCTCCAAAACCCACGCCACGCTCTATCTCACTCGCTCAAATCCATTAATCATCAACCGTATTACGCACGATGTAGATTCGTTTTAGCATATAAAGCTATTAAAATGAGAAAAAAAAATAAAAATGCCAAATGTTCTCCATTCCCCGGAGACTTCGATGCCAGGGAGGAGATTCACGATACATTTATATACAAAAAATTGAAAAAATTGCTAATCATTGGTATCAAAAAGATGAAGACAGAGACAGAGACAGACTTGTATAGATAGGGAGAAGGGGTTTTATTACATACGTTCGAAGGAGAAGAACCAAGGTGGACGTTGCGATGTGGACAGCAAGAGAGTGGGGAGTGGGAGGCAACGGCCACAACACGATCTCAACTCTCGCTCGCTCGCAGGTGAGTGTGTGATAAGGAAACGAACGGACAAAACCTTGCCTTTGCCTTTGCCTTTGCCTTGCCTTTGGCTTGCCTACGGAAGGATGGACCGGCGAACGGAGTGCCCGAGGTAGGGGCTTCAGTCTCGCGACCACGTGCTCCACGGACGCACCACGCACCAGGAGACCCGCGACCCGTCCGTAGACCGAGGTCGACGATTTTCTCCACCCCCCCTGATAAGACGATAATTCGAAAGATAAAAGATAAAACCGTGAAAGTATAACAAGTGCGTAAAGTTGTGCGTAAAGTGGGGTCCGAATGGGTTTGACCTGAGCGTTAATTACCTGCGGCGGGAGCGCATGATTCCCTCGAAGACGGAAGCCTCCTAGGTTCGGATGGACCTCGGGGACGTACAGGCGGGGTCCAGTGCTCAGAGCGAGGGTGTTTCCCCTGTCAGGTGGTGGACCCCATCGGCATCGTCCGGGGTGCCGCCCGCCGCTCCGGCAACCGGCAATACCGACGTGGTGAGATCAAATTTTGTCTACTTTTATTACGATAATGACCGATCTATCAACGATCAAAGTGACTTTCGCGTTTTAACTATAACCGCGAGGAGGTAGCAGCTATGACGCCGATGACGGATACGAGGTCAGGACGAAGAGGCCTCCGGGTTGACACTCGCCGTCATGTGTTGGACGTGGACCCGAGTTTCACGTTCTTCTTCGTAGGCCAACTACCCACTGACTATACCTCAGGGCCTTTGACTCTCGCGAGTCTTGCTTTGGTCGCTTTGATGCAGTTACGGTGCCTTTGCCTCTGCCTGTGTCTGTGCCTGTACCCACGACGGAACTTTACTTTTCTTGTTGTTAATCACAATATATCATATTATGGTCGCATCACCGCGATGAGAACGGTAGTAAGGGGGACCTGAAGTGACCTGAACAGAATCTTGGACAATTATAATTGATCGTCGATTATGATGATACTATCTAGACAGGGAAATGAAGACAATTGTAAAATTGTTAGAAGAGTTTCGGAGACAATTTACAAAAAATAAAAATGTGACTTTACGTTATTATAAGACACAGAATGTCTAAATTAATGATGAATCCTCTGGATGATTGACGAATTATTGCCCCACAGAGATCGAACATGTTGTTAATGAATTTTTTCTTCTAAATTCCGTGAAACGTGCTTTTTTTTAAAATTTCCTCTGAAAAGATGCTGATAGAAAACGTGACGTTATCAGCTGCACTGTTAAAAATGATTTTCAAGTCTGAATATAATGATAAAAATGATTTGAATTTAGAAGAAAAAGTTTGCTATAGGTAACACAAAAGTCTCTAAGAATTGTGGGCAAGCAAGTTATCTAAATTCGCAATTGAATACTTTATTTCACTAAACTTTTTTTATAGGAGAAAACGTAAAATTGTAATTGACTTTTTTAGTTGGTTAATTTTACTGAGGATTTATCGTCCTTGTATATTCGAATAAACTGATAAAATATACGAACAAAACGATATTGAATAAAATATTGAATAAAAACGAAAAATCGGATATATTTTTCGAACATATTAGAAAATAATTGGTTAATTTTCGAATTCGAAAAAACTTTCAAACAATTTTTTGAGAGTCTAAAATTAAAGATGATTAGACTTTGAAAATTCAACAAAAATTACTACGCATCACGTCTCGAAAAAAAAAAATTATTTTGAGACCAATTTGAAAAATTTTTGAGAATATTAAATATTCCCTATTGAATGTTGTGTAAACTGCGAAATAAAACGCAATGCCAATTCTCTCTCGTTCACTCAACGAGGTCGAGGAGTTTGATGCTGCATCGGATCGAGAATCGAATGACGAAAGAACCGAGGTATCAACCAAATACGCGTTAATATCACCTGCCCACGTTGCAAGTGGAACGAAAAATAATAATCAGTTGCTTGAAATCTGAAATAAACTGTCCATTAGGTCAAAGGTCGAAGACAAAATGTGTGTAAAAAAGAAGAAAAAAACAACAACGTCGTTTCTAATTGCAGATGAATCAACTCTGCAGAGTCTGCGGAGAACCTGCCGCGGGTTTTCACTTTGGTGCATTCACTTGCGAAGGATGTAAGGTGAGCTTTCGCTATTTCTGTCAAACAACTCTAATATTCCCAATTTTGAAATGAAAAATTTACATCCCCAAAGAGAATAGAATCAGCGGTTCAAAAAAACCTTCGAGTAACAATTTTCATGTTTTCCCCCAGCAAATTGCATCCGCTATTTCGAATTTCGCAAATCTGACTTCAGATTTGTGATTAGAGAAGAAATATTTCCAAATTTGACAATTTCCGTTCATCTGTTTCAGTCCTTCTTCGGTCGAACGTACAACAACCTAGGCAGTATATCGGAGTGTAAAAACGGTGGGATATGCGTGATAAACAAGAAAAATCGAACCGCCTGCAAGGCTTGTCGTCTGCGGAAGTGCCTGATGGTCGGTATGTCAAAGTCCGGCTCCCGGTACGGTCGCCGATCAAATTGGTTCAAGATCCACTGCCTCCTCCAGGAGCAGTCGAACCAGGTCCAGACGAGACTGAAGCCCCCGAAGCTGCCGTACGAGAAGGGTTTCGGCTCGTCCCTCGACGCGGTCAACAACAACAACAACGCGACCAGCAACAACAACAATTCGATACTGAACAGCAGCAGCTACCACGAGAGATTGCCAAAGAGAGACACGATCGACTTGTCCCGGACGCCCCAGGACCTCATGCGCCAGTCCGACCCCAGCCACATACCCAGGCCCGAGTCCTCCAGGTTCCCGATTTGGCGGGGTCCCCCGTTCTTCCACCCGGCTCTGACCCACATGCAGCTGCTGAACGCTCCGTTCTTCCCGTTCCAGCAGCGGTTCATGGTCCCATACGTCGGTCACATGAGTCCCCCGTCACAGCCGGTGACCGGGATGGTGTCGAGCTCGTCGAGCGACAGCGCGAGTCCGCGATCCACACCCTCGCCGAAGGCGGATGACCCGGTGGTGGTCCCCGGGGTCGGAGGATCGCTGGACAAGAGCGTCGCGTTCCTGAGGTCCCTGGGACCGGAACAAGACGCGCCTATAGACCTGAGCATGAAATCGGGACCCGGAAGCGGTTCGGAACCGGAAATCGGCTCGTCGGACGAGGATAAGTCGACGGATAGCGAGGAGGAGGATAACGTAGACGCGGGAACCGGACCACCGCTAGATTTGACGAGGAAGACATGACAGTGACAGTGACTTTTAATTTATGTTCGTTATCTTGTAGGGTAATAAAGTGTATTAATTATCACAAGTGCCAGTAGATATATGAAAACCACGTGATATTTTTAACAATTTTATATATCGATACGTATAAACCGATGGTGAAAAAAAAAACTGCATAAAATTATGTTAAATTGATAAGATGATTTTGTATTTCCAAAATTTGTCTACAATTATTTTGGTTTTTACGCGGTTAGGGGCGGATTATTTATTATATATATATACTGTAAAATTCGATTATCATTCGTATATAATAGGTATGTTCGTATACCAAATCGCGTTTTCGTCTTTATCAAATATACGGCCAGTATAGAAAAATTTGAATAATATGATTCTATTCAAAAGAATATATTATCAATGAAAAGATTTCTATATTTATGAACAGTTTAGAAGTTTAATTTATTTAACGAAATTTTTTTTTTTATAGAAAAAAAAACAAACTATATGTACTATACCCGTTGTATAACCGAGATTCAATTTTATAATATCGATGATAATTAGTAACGATTTTGAGAAAAAAAAAAATCTATACACATGCATATATAACGAGGCCAGTACAAAGACCGAAAGAAAATATGTAGTGAAATAGGAAAAATATCGAGTATCGTGTAAATATTTATGAACTATATTAGTCATAGTTATTATAATACGAAATGAATAAATTATATATGAATATAAGTGTAATAAATACGATTAAAATCAAAACCTCGTAATTTTTTCATTCGCTCTTCTCGAAACGCACGAAGCTTCTGATGAAATTGGAAAAGTAAATTGCATCATTAATTTTATTTTTTATCTTTCAAATCAATTTATCGAGGCGGCCCGGTTTTTACCGATCTAATAACACGGCAATATAGGCAATAATTAATACTCGAACCGTTAGGAGGACGCAACGATATTTCACGATCTGGATATGAATATAAATATGAATATTGTGTTTCAATTTGTTAATTAAAATTGATGTTAAATCAAACGAAATATCTCGACCTGTTTAGCCAAGCCCGCTGGGCTGGTCAGTACTCGTAAGTCTCATCTCGTATTCCCGGATCCTCTTGTGTCGCCTACTCGAGATGAAACGCGGATGGACCACGGGATGCAAGAAGCATATACTCTGTAAACTGTTTGCTTAGGTGTGACTCTCGGGAAAGTGAGAAATTCAAAGTGCTGATTCCCCGAGGACATTCACGGTATTTCACCAAGTCAGAAATTCCATCAAATTACATGCATCGAAATTCAATCATATGAATTTATAATGATCGCTTTTCAATTCTGTTCAAAATTGATAAGAGCCAAAATTCTGAAGAATTCTGTTGGAATTTCACATAATCCGACGAACAATTTTTTATTTTCTATTACGCAAGGTATAAACTCGACGGGGGGAATTGCAATTTCGAAAAAAATGCAATTTGTCCATTTCTGAGAGTCTAATAAACGTGTAAATTTGTGCCTAATGGGATATTCGCTTTCTCTCGTATCGTTCCCCCAGAGTCCCAAGTTTTTGGAATCATAAATCATATTCACACCTATCCTCTACACTCCACGGAATGCCCCCGAAGCAAGCATAATTCTTGTATTTCCTTATAGACGCGCAAGTTTTAAGTTACATCTTTTTTACACGCTCGGGTTCTCCTCGCGTCATGCGACTGGCGAAGGAAAAGGAAAAGGCAAAGGCAAAGGAGTCCCGAGAACAAATGACCCTACCTTCGGGCTATAACTCAGAGAGAGACCCGCCAACGTCGCCTTGAGCGAATCAGCTTTTCCTCAGACACAATTTCTCTCTATATTACACACCTAATACACATTTCCTCGGCGATAACCGCAAACTTAAATTTTCATTCATTTCATTTGTTTCATTCATTCATCGACCAGAATAATCTTTCGTTTTGCTTCGAGTGCCTCACGTATAATGTACTTCTCGTGGTCCAGTATTGAGCATATAGGCTGACGCGGGGTAAAGACACTCGGACTCGGAGTAAGCGATGTTGTTTGAGGACTCGGAGCGGTCCAGATGGACCGAGAGAGACTTCTTCCAACAATATTTACACAGAGCTTATATGCGCGAAGAACTTACGAGACAAATATTACACGAGCTATTTGGTCGTGTGGAATGTACAAGTGGAGTACGACGACCAGTTCGAAAAGAGGAGGAGATGGAATTCACAGACCTTTGGTGAAATCGAGGGGGAAATGACACGTGAATCGATACAAATTAATTGACACAAATTAGATGAATCATTTCGTGTGAAATACCATTTTCCAAGCCGAGGATCTCGTGACCCGGTATTTCAGTGTTTAACTTGGCCCGAAGGCGCCCCATAAATAAAATCGAATTTCGAAAGAGGCTTTTTTTTCATTCTTTTTACTTCATTTTTTGTCTATGGCGTAAAAATGTCAAGACATAGGATAGAGTCGATGCAACCGAGTCTGGGTTAGGTTCGCTCAAATATAAATTATATTAATCGATTTCACACGCACAGATTCGACGGAGGTATATATGTATACACACTGTTCGTCTGGTCGAGTATTATTTCCCTTTGAAATGCTAATCTACGAAATTTTGTAAACGACATATTTATTGTAATGAACTATCCAAAGACCGACGCTAACGCACACATACGCAACCCGATGAATTCTTATTTCGAAATGGTTTCGATTCATCCGATTTTTTTATTCTTTTTTATCATACACCCGCGAGGTACATTTTTTTTCTAAATATATATAATCTCTCTTTATATTTCTTTTCACACCAATTTTTTTTTTCTGTATACTCTGACCCAACTGTCGAAAGGCGAGGAATTCTGTGATCACTGATCGTGAGAAAAATGCGCGAGGTGACAATTTTTTTTCTTTTTCTCTTCTATTAACAATAAACTTTTGATCATAATTAATATCGTCGTAAATCTGTGACAGAAGATATTTTTATAATTTTTTTTTTCTTCTTCTACTTTTCAATTCTTATTCCACTTTCGTAACGTGTGTGTACGTATATTTCCGGATTCTAGTCACAGACGTTTCTATAACAGTGTAAATATAGGCGTGTGCTAAAGTGACACGATTTCTTTGGGTTACATTAAACACAGTATGTCGCGAAGACGGAATTATTTACTTATATTTACTTTTAAGTAAGGAATATTCCTTTTTTTTTCATCACACACTGTAGTATATTTCATTAGAACTCAATCGTCGTTAATTTAATTAATGTCATCTACACTTTCTGCCAACAATTTTTAATATTTCATACATTAAAAAATATCTTTCAGTTCAATTTTTTTATAACAATAAAAAATTTCATTTAAATATTGAAAATCTGCATATTTGGTGGCATTTTTCACCCTTTTTGTCTATTTTTCATCATTCCTTCTCGATTGTCATTCAATTCTCCGAATTTATCCGTATGAAAAAAAGGGTACAGATTTTTTTCCGTCCGAAGTACAAGTTCGACGAAAACCGATGTTTGTTTGTATCACAGAGGGATCGACTCAAGAAGTAAAGTGTTAAACGCGCTAAACGAGTTGGGTAATAGATTTTCGTGGACGTCGGAAGAATAAGCGAGTTCCTTTTTTATAAGATTTCTATGTTTGCCATCAGAATTTGACGTTTCGAAACGAACGGGTTACCCACAAAAAATAAAAATAAAATAATAATAATAATAAGAAGAAGAAGTCTTCGTGGTAGAATAATTATAATAATCATCTCATTTCTATGCCAAAGTCACGTTCGTCTCTAATTCGTCTTTAGAATTCGATCGTACACAAATTTTGAAAATTAGGAACTCGTAAATACATGGACTTACATACGGTGGGTAGGTACTTGTTATTTTCAAAAGCCGCGTTATTCAATTGAACCCGACTTCTTCTCCCTCCCAGCTCGAGCGAGGACCGCGACCGCTAGGTACGGCGTCGTACGTACATACATAGGCGATAGAAACCTCGATGGTATTAACCATCCGAGGTCTCGCCCACTTAACCCCGTCGTAGACCAGTGTTAAAAACTCGTATAAAACCAGAGAATAACTTAGAGACCAAGTGAGGAAGGGTTTTACCCGGGGCAACTATCCTCCTGCACCTTATCGCGAAAACGACTCGGGTTATTAATGTTCCCATTTCATGGACAATAGTTTAACTACACAGTCGGTCCGAACCAACGCGAATAGAATAATTTTAGTCCCGGACGCCGGGATCGTGATAAAATCAAGAGTTTGTCAATGATCATCGAATAACTTTGTCCATCCGCTGCAATTAAGTCCCTCCAAGACCACTCAATCAACTCGAGAGAAATCTCCGCGGCCTCTGATCCACCGAAATTGTCCACCTTCCTCGATATCGCCGGCCTTGGTCGAGCACCGGGTGGGAGGACGTCTGACTGACCCGAGCCCGGACGTGATCAACTCCAAGATTAATCACTTGGTCGCGTAAAATGTCATTACGAGACCATTGATAGGGAGAGAGCCGAGTAACCGAGGTCTTTCGACATTTCAAACGGTCCGAGCCACCGTTATTACACGTCAATTATAAGAGATGAGGAATATAAAGAAACTCACGATGTGCAATCGAGTCATTCGATATCCCTAGGGGCTATATTAGGTGAATGTAATAATAGCGAAGCGAAATTTGACATTTTTTTTAGAGAAAAATTTCCCCGCGAAGGCCGGGATTCGAACCCGAGGGACTTTAACCGCGAACCCGTAAATGTTGTTATTCTATTCTTTTTTCTTTCTCATTTTCAGTAGCCATTAATTAAATTTCTGCATAATTTTGGTTTGAATGAAAACGGACAAACCTCGCTAATTGGTCGTCGATGTCGATCGATTCACTGTGCGGGTGGTCCGACGGCACGGTGCGTGTGCGGAATCACTTGCGTTCATTGATTCGATATCGATCTCGATGACAGGGCGGGAGAAAGAATCTGAAACAAGGAAACGGTCCAAATAATTCCTCGACTAGAATTATCGATCGATATCTTCAACGTTATTAATTAAGGATGTAGTTCGGGATGCGAAAGGCCCAGATAACGCGATTTTCAAAAAAACTTTTTATTGCGGATTTCATTACTGTAAATACATTCACCTATCAATATCTACAAAGATCGAATCAAGGTAAATTAATTTCATATTTATGAAAAAATAAAAAAAAGACAAAAAAAGACAAAAAAAAGTGGCTTTTTGGGGGAAATGATTGTTTCAAACTTGATTTTTGAGAACTTTTGTCACCGTACAACAAATTCCTCACGTGTCTACTCTTCTTCCTATTTTGATATTGAAAAAAAATGGAGATTGCTTTAACTCAAGTACTTTTTTTTTACTTTCTTGGCGTCCTTCGGATTAGAAATGGTGAGATAAAATGATTAATTTTGTTTTTACAATGAAGAATAAATGCCTCCTGCGCACGTGGCGGTTTACATAGTGACGATAACAAACGACGTACAGGAGTGGGAACGCGGGAGTGATATCGGATCCTCCCGGGGCTCTGTGAGGATATCAGTCAAGGTTTCTCAACATCCGCAGTGCGGCGTTGTGGAAGCCGACACCGGCATTCTATTATATGGAGCCCGGAGGATGAATTTTTCGAGGCAAATCTCGTCCGGTGGGTAATTAAAGGTTGTTTAAAGAGGTGCAGCTCGTTATGAGATATAGTCGGTTCAATAATAATCCGGCGCTGGTTTTTTGACTAATTGGTGCTATCCGATTTCGTCCGTTGCATGCAATGAAATTGAGAGGTTAATTTGACTTGCAAAACGAGGAACAAGAGGCTACCTAAGATCCATCCGCATATTTAGAGAGGCTCGATTTCTTTCTTTTTTCTTCATCACGTATCACGAAGGAAAGGAGGAGATAAAAAAAAAAGGAGTGCGACAAGTTACATAAACCCGCGGTTTAAAATCGACTCGAAGAGCTACTACTGGTATATAAATCCGAGTCCGAAGACAAACCTCGACACGCACACGCAGCGCGTTTACCCGGGTGGATGAATGATCATCGTGTGATTGCGACCGAAAACATTGAGGATCGGGTTTTCTTATCTCGAATAAAAATCTTATTCCTTTAACTCTCGAGCTTTATACCCAGAACCGATAGTCCTTTCATTTTATTTTCCTTTATCGTAATCGCGTGAGCGTTTTTGCGAGAATAATAAGAGAAGAGATAAGGGACTAGAAATGAGGAATTCGAGACGCTATTCAATCCGATTCTCAGTCACTTTCGACTTTCAATGGATTTCATTGCAGACCAGACTCGCAAAAAATTATTATGAATCGCAACGAATCGCGGAGAATTCAAAGAATAAATTAAATTCAGGAGATTCGTCACGAATTTCAAAGAATTACCATCGATAGAATTGTAAAGAATTTTGGCGATATTTCAGAGATTTTTGAAACACAAATTACATGAAATTTGATACAAAATTTTCACAAACTGTCATTAAAAAATGCAGTATAAAAATTACCGTAGATAATTGGAAAGAAAATTGATTAAAAAATTGTTCATATGGACGACAAAATTCCCTAGATACTAGAGGATTTTCGATATGTTTAAAAATTCGTCTTTAAATCGTTGTAAAGATAATTTCCGGTCAGACGAGGATCGGCGCTACGGTTCTCGATGAGTTGAGGCGACGGACTCACGAAGCGGTTCCAGTTCCATAGGTTTTTTTGATATAAACCTAATTATCGTAAATATGTCAGTGTCGAGGGAGGTGCCTTTGGCCTTCCATGTTAAACCCGGGACACGATTAACGGTCTCCGAGTCGTTACAGGCGAGGAACAACGACGCGGTTACCTGTACGGTGCTCAGGATTTCATCCATGCATCGTGATTAGATTGGAATTTAACGACTCGGCCTCTATGCGATTAATGAAATCGACTCTTTTACGTTCTTCTATTATACTCTACACCTACCAACGATCACGATGATGCGCTAACGGCGTCGATACCATTTGACCAAACACGAGAAGAAGCAGAAGAAGCAGAAGAAAAAGAAGATGGAGAAGAGGAGGAGGAAAAAGTTGACAGAAATGGAAGAAAAATCATTTTCAAACTAGGAAACGTTATTCCTCGTGCCCTGCCTCGACTTGACTTGACTCGGCTCTCCGGGTCCACAGACGTGGGAAAAGGCCGAGTTACCGCTTCTATTTACCCGGTATATCGTTGGGCTTTGCGCAGCATGCGCAAGAAGAAATTAACAAGCATCGAGTGCACACTGCGGCGAACCAATTAGAAGCCACCGCTTAGCAAACCATTCATTACCACTGGGCGGACTCGCCACATGCATCGCGTGTCTTAAGCGAGTCGTGCCACTGACGCAGTGACGAAGTTTCGCGTTTCTTACACACACACACACACACACACACACACACACGCGCGCGCGCGCACTGTACACGTACATTTATTTACGGGGAAAATCAAAAGATTTATCGTAGAAGGATAAATTGATTCGATCTCAACATTCAATAAACACGTCAATGGAAGTCCTGTGACTTTTCTGTACTTTGAAGTCAGCTGGCCAGTCTGTCCAAGCGTCAATACGGTGTCGACTATGATAAGCGTTTCCCGTTTCACAATTTCTTTTTCCTCTTAGTCTTTATTACCCGACGAGGAGATAATTCAACATTTAAGTGACACTTTAATTCAACCGTATTCCACCTTGATTGAACTCAATTCAACTCACTTCAACTTGATTCAACCGAATTCAACTTGATTCAATTCAGTTCAACCGAGTTCAACTTAATACAACTTCATTGAACTAAACTTAATTCAACTCAATTTAACTTGATTCAAATTCTTCCAACTCAATTCAACTTAATTCAACTCAACGTAACTTGATTCAACTCAACGTAACTTGATTCAACTCAATTTAACTTGATTCAAC
>JAFFZH010015805.1:0-113123 GCA_018420115.1 Euura saliciscinereae | reverse complement strand
CAACTCAATTCAACTTAATTCAACTCAACGTAACTTGATTCAACTCATGGTAACTTGATTCAACTTAATTTAACTCAATTCAACTCCATTGAACTCAATTTAACTTGATTCAAATTCTTTCTTATACTTTAACTTAATTCAACTCAATTTAACTTGATTCAAATTCTTTCTTATACTCTAACTTAATTCAACTCAATTTCACTTGATTCAAATTCTTTCAACTCAATTTAACTTGATTCAACTTAATTCAACTCAATTCAACTCCATTCAGCTCAATTCAACTCAATTTAACTTGATTCAAATTCTTTCAACTCAATTCAACTCAATTCAACTTAATTCATTTTAATTCCACTCAAGTCGACCTCATTCAACCTCATTACTTCGGGTAATTTTCTCTGTTGATTCAGGTAATTCTGATTAATTCTGTCAATTCTCTATTAATTGAGGTGATTGTCATTGATCCAAGTGAATTATGGATTATGTGATGGACTATTGACACGTCAATCGAACGAGTTATTTATTTTTCGTTATTATACCAATCAGATTTAGTCGCAAAACGACGACGTCTTCAATTATCACGGCCGCGCGGCAGGAAGAAATCGCGGAGGTGACGACCGCGGCGAAGAGGTCGCGGACGTAGGGAACGACTTCACAAAGTAGCCAATATTACGAGCCTGGTGTCACATGGCCGGTCGTATTTCATAAAACGAGTATCACTGCGGTATACACGGGTACCTGTGGGTACCATTCTCGAAGAGACGTTACCGAGAGTTGAGGTCGCCGGGTATAACGCCTCGCCTAAGCGATCCGCGCGACTGCAATATCCGCACTCTTCGGCAGTTAAAGCTTAAACGAATCCCGCGTGCCGCGCTTTTAACTCCGCAATTTTTCATCCGGCAGGAGGTTCGGAGAGGAAAAAAAAGGGGAGGTTTTTTTGTCTTTCTATTTTTTATTCCCGCTAATCTCTACCTTCAAACTCGGTCTCCATCTTGAAATTCCGCTAGGATACTCCTACGTCCCCTTGGCGCGTTGTTAAAACCCCGAAGTGAGACGTCAAGGAATAAAGAGGCGGTGGGAGTGGGGGAAATAATGACGCTCCGCGAGGTTGCAAATACGAATTAATGAGGCGCATACGTCATAGCCAGGACATTACCTCGTGATCTAAACCAGATAAAACCGACCGGTAATCTATTGTCGTTCGTTCGTACCTTCGCGCGTGCTTTAATACGGTCATTTATTTTACTACCGTTGATAATTTATAACGTGGCGTACGAGGTCTCCTTATATTTTAATCTATAATATTTTAGCAGACGGGGTCAGATGCGGCGGCGCCCTTTGTGGCTTAACCCCTTCGTCCTTTGTAAGGATGAACTCTCGCCTCTCCTCTTTCATCCTCTTTTCTCTTCTCTTTTCTTCTCTCGTTGTCAGAACAATAAGAAAAGGATTCGTAAAATATCGACTTGGATAATTGAAGATGTAGTTCGGGTTTAAAACTATTTTCTAACAAAACTAAATCAAAAACCGACAATATATTATCCATATAAGCTGAAAATTCGACGCGATGCACCCAAAAGGCCTCCGCTGAAATTGGTACCGGCGATGAAGAGTAGATTCACGTGAGAAATTTGTTGTACGGTCACGAAAGTTCTCAAAAATGAAGTTAGAAACAATCATTTCCCCCAAAAAGGCACTTTTTTGTCGTTTTTTTTTCGTCATTTTTTCATAAATATGAACATAATTTATCTGGATTCGGTAACTAGACCCAAAAAAGCTCACGTGGAATCGTTCATGATGTATGAAAGAAGGTATCTGCAGTGAAACTAGAAGTTGATTCGATATATATTCGTTGCAGATATTGATAGGTGAATGAATTTATAGTAAAGAAATCCGGGCCTTTTTTAACCCGAACTAAATCCTCAACCCCTCAATTTCTACCAGCGTCTCCTAAAAGAACTAGAAATCTAGAGAACGAGTTTAGATCGCGTCAGGAGCTCGCTGATCAATTTCCAGTAGGACTGCTAACGAGTCTATTATTCATAAACCCTCGACGACTCGTACCTATAGCAGTTTAAAAATATTCCGTTGAAGCGTACGATTTTATGGTTGTGAAATCTTCTTCTTCCTCTTCTTCTTCTTTGTGTACGGAGAGACTGCATCGCCGAGTCACAAGCACGACACAGAAACGACTCGGTTAATACAGACAAATCGTAATCCTAGTTTCGAGAAATGAGATTCGATTAATATCGAGATGATCCTTGTCAAAATATAATTACTACACAACGACGTAATCTAACGTATAATCTTGAATAATATTTATCCGTCACGGCCCATAGTCGGGTCCGAGTTCTCGTCTATGCCGATCGTAATTATAAGTATACACTCTGATGCCGTAAAGAAATAGCTTATTTCTCAATCTAATAAAAAAGTTCTGCAATTTTTTTTTCTCCTCTTCCTATGACGGTGGAAAAAAAAAATCCTTACACGTCTGTAAATCACCATAAAACGAAGAAATTATCAGATGAATTTAGACGCAAGTCTCTCAGTCAATGATAGTAATCGGAAATGTTTATACCATTTGAATATATTTGACGCACTCGGCCGGCTCGATAATTAATTCGTCAGAATTTCAAATCAACTAATTCTTATCGCTTCGGATCCACTAATTAGCAATGTTGAAACAAGCGATTATTCAGTACCAAACAAGCGTCAATAATTTTCGGAATGTCTGGCTCAACGTCCTACCTCAAACCGGAGGGCACGCTACTTGTGCTGCGAGAACCTCAGCCGCCTGGTGGCCAAAAGCGGAACTAAATTCAGGTACACGCTGAATTTATTGTTATATTGCTTCTAGACGCAGGATTCAAAGGCTTTTTTTAATTGATTTTTATTGAGTTACTTGATGCTTAGTTTGCTCCAATTTGTACAGTTTTGAAAAAAAACCTATCAATTTTGTCTAGTTTGATTTGGATAGATTCTGCGAGGTTCAAGAAGAACAGGACACGTCGTTTTTACTGTGAGGGTAGCGTCTGCCTGGTGGTGGAAATTGGAACTCCGTTTCTTAAGGACGAGGGTCTGGTCAGTACCAAATTGGCAAATTGGTGAGTTTACGAAACACGCAGGTTTCACAGTTATTTAGCGTGGGAAAATGGCGAGTGTCTCGGGTAAAGATATTATTTGGTACCCTAGATGGGAGACAAACGACGACCACGTATAAAGATCGCGTCACGGTCGATGCCTCGAATTGCTGCAGTTAGCATGATTGCTTCGACGCCTTCGCCGCCTACCTCGAAGACCTGGTGCTCGCCCCTCGTTCGCCGTATTACCGTCCCTGTTCCTCGTTACACCTCGGCGTAGCCGTTGCTGCGGCTCCGTTATCTCGCACATACATAGATAGAAGAGACCGCGCGGCATACGAATCTCTTGATATAATAGTAGAAAATGACCTGTTATTGGTAGCGATAGACGGGGTCCGGGTCCAGGCGCCTAACCATAATGTCATTCAACAATTTCCATTTAGTTTCTTACCGAGGGGTTTAGGTCACGTAGGTACCCAGGACGTGACGATCGGATAAGTGCCCGATACATATACATACATATATATATAATATAATACTGATTTGTGACAAGAAATCGAGTATTTCTGTAACCACTGTCACTGTCGTCCAGTTGATAAGTGTATTTAATTTACTGTACCTTATCTCATTTTTTTTTATTTTCATTTTTTTTTTAGATCAAAAGAATCGCTAATCGGATTTAGAAAAAATGTTTCACCCATTGTCCGACGATTATCGGTAACGTAACTCGACGTGATTCGTTTTAGACCCTGGTTTTATGGTTATCACGCGCTAGGCGTCGTCGAATGGTTCTCGGATCCCTTTTATCGGACCGCTTCGTTCTCATTGACCATTCCCATGGTAATGCACGGTTATGCGTAAAGTATGAAGGCCGAGAGACAGTTTGCATAGAAACTGAGTCATTAACCGAGGACCACCAACGACGTTGAGGCTTCTTCGCTGAGGAACCGAGATCCTCAATCTTATCTGTACCGAAATGTGATACAATTTTTATCGTTGTTATTTCATGCCTAATTTTTATTCAATCTTAGAAATTTCAACTCGCGTATAATCGTTATAGACGTAGAGAAATTTAGGCGGTGTTGCGAGAAGGCAGAGCTTTTCACCTTATCCCAAACGGGAAGTTGGTTGAACAGAGGCGCGCCCACACTATCGTACTCTAAACTTCAAAGAGGTTTAAAACCTCTTCTCTCCCACTTTATTTATTCTTGTTATTTAACTCCCACACGTCGTGAGAGATTTTAACCGCGAGGCAATTTACTGGCAAATAGTGGGACACAATCATATTATCTGAAATTACTCCGGGTCCATCGGCTGTTAAATTCCGAAAGAAAGAAGATAAAAAAAAAAAAACAATTTGCGGAAGTGTCTCCCGAGAGAATATCACCGATTTTTCACGAAAGTTTCTCAAGATCGAAAACAAACAGAAGCAAAAGGCTCGTTTTCACATTAATTAAGATTTCCTGTTGACTTTGGCATACCGTCTATAGCCGTGTACCCAACCGACCTTCTCTAAAGAGGTCGAACGTGTTAAGGAGCGCTAAGGAAGCCTGGTTGAGTTAAGGCGTGTCGCTGGGTATGCCTCGTCTCGTAGAATTACAAAAATGAAGAAAAAAAAAAACCCATCACGTTTCGTTTCAATGCATCCAGAGTTCTAAGTGGCTACGACATCTCGCTAATTTTCCGCCATAAAGGAGGAACCGCACCGCGCGCGCGATTTAAATAAATAACAAAACTTTAACAGTCAACGAAGCCTTACCGGGTAGGTGCAAAGTGAGCTACCGCGCAACGTGTTTTACTTCAATGCAAATTTCTTCATTTTTTCTCATTCTCATCTTCTCTCATATTTAGCGCGATAATTTATTTAACGCCCATCCCAATTATTACCTCGCGACGCGAATATCAGACCCAAAAAAATAAAAAAAATGTATTAGAAGCAGAAGGAGATTGGAATGAGTGACTTTTTTTTCTCGATGGTCCAATTATCGTCGCGCTTTCATTCTATTTGCTCATTAATTTAACGTCCGTTAGGTTCGTATCCGGTCGCGTGCGGGTTTTTAACGAGCTACGGGGTACCGTTTTCCTGCCTCACCCCAAGGGCAGAGATCAATCAAAACCAACGTCGAATAATTTCACTTGGACGATATATACTCGATAGACATAGAAATAGAAGAAAAAAAAAATCAGCCATGTATAAAAAAATTCCTAATTGCAATCAAGTGCAAAATAATTATCGAGGTAATCAAATTTCTTCATCCATATGTCGTATCAATCGAATAATAAAAATAATAATTTCATTCAATTTTTACTCAAGAATGTAGATTCCTATTGAGTTTCTCAAAACGAATGACGAGATAAATTTAATACTATCAACCGTGGGAAACGATATAATCGAGTTCTATGTGATAAAGTATGGAAGTGTCCGATATTATATACGATATTTAACCAAAGCTGGAATCGGCTTGGGTAAACGTTTCGGGAATGGTTTAAGACATTGGGCAATCCTTCGATAAGCGGGGGGATATCCTAGTAATAATTACTTTCAACTATAATTAAAACGAATAAACAACAAACTGGTGAATAAATTACAGTTGACAGGTGCGCGTTGAGCGCGTGCCGAACGAATTAGCCGATCGATTCGTTATTAACATTCGTCGAGGAGACCCCCGATAGCGGTACAGACGACCGGGTATAAAAAACAAAATCCGTGTACAAGGATTGAAAAAAAAAATGAATAATAAAAAGAAGAAGACTGAGATGAAGAAGAAGAAGAAAAAACGACGCAGTGTGCATATAACGTCATGTAAATTAACTTAGAACATTGCTAATTGGCAATAAATGATTGTATGCGTGTAACTCAGAGGAATGTTGAATATACATATATATATATATATACGAGAGATGACTTTATTCGTGGGTTTATATACATTATAAAAAGAAAAAAAAAACAGAAGATATAAAATTGCGTCCACAAATTTGAACCCCAGTAAGCCTATTAAAGAGAACATGACCCTATTTTCATTCCTTGGAAAGTAACAAAGACTATTCCATAAATAACGTTGCAGGTCTTTTTTTCCCCTATCTGCGGGTAGTCATCAACGATTGTAAATCAGAGGTAAAAGAAGAAGAGGAAACAGAAGACGGAAGAAAAAAAAAAATTGGATAAATTCTTCCCGTTTGATCGGACACTGCTCGTTATATAAGAAGTTGATAGTTCGATCGGAAGGGCGATTTTAATTATACCGTAGGATAAATATTGTCAAAGTGGAATGGAATGAGAAGAAAATCGTGATCCGTAAAGGGTTTGGATTTCAGGGGGGATTTGACCGAGGCGCCTAATTCACCCCCCGCGGAGGTCTCCAAGAGCTAAAGACGTTTACGAGGTCCCTGCCTCAGTCTCAGGACTTTGGGATCTTTACGACTAGCGTTTTCTCTTCTTTGGCTATAAGAGTTTACTAAGACAATGAGGCTAGGGTCGATATACACGAGTAAAAAGAGTTTTTTGTCTCTTAGAAAAAAAGGTATGGAAAAAAATAAAATTTAAAAAAGAACGAATCTCAGGTCGGACGTCCCACGGTGTCCAGGCGACAGGTGGCGCCGTGTCCTTAAATTATTAACGCGATGCTGCATACCTACCCTCGAATTCTTTCCGGGATTTATAATATATTGTTATAATCACATCAGGGAGCTCCGATCGTCGAATTAATTGAATATCAATCCACTTTTTGAAGATACATGACAGCATAAAAATTCTCAAAGTATCGAATCAATTTTTTTCCAATATTTTTTTCTGGTTATAATTTTTTCAAAAATTTATTACACCTGTCGCAATATTTTGAATGAAATATTTTTTTATTTTTATACCGTTAAACGAAATGATGAAATGATTATAATTTCACATAAATTATTTTTTCAAAATACCAAGTGAGAGAATATTTATAATTATGACGATGAAAAAATTGCCTCACGGTCAGCAGTGAACTTTTGTGTAAAAAAAAAAAACCAATAATTTAGTATCAATAAAATACAAATGTGGATTAAATCTGCTACTTTGTTCATTTTTTTTACCCAACAATTGAATGAAATAAAGGCTGATTTTTTTTTCTTCTCGTCGCGTATGACGTCCTTTGGATGAGAATCGTTTCATATAATATGAGTCACGAATCGTGTCCAGCGATATTTCATAGAAATAAATCGTAGGAGGCGTGTCGAGCAGACACTGGTTGGTCACCACCTGTTCCAACAACCTGACCCCCCTCGATTATTAATCGACGGATGAAGGAAAAAAAAAAGAAGAATTCCTCGATGGTGGTTATACGTAAAAATGGATCTTGATGAACAATTTCCGAGTCTGATGATCGCACGAATGGAATCGATAATCGTTGAAAAAAACAGATGAAATGAATATCGTGCGAAACTGCAAATTTAGAACTCTGTCAAGAGATGATAATTGACGTCATTCGTTGACGTAAGAATTTATAGACGGTCTTGAAAACGAGCTACAGCCATTTTGAATGAATAATAACCTCGAGATAAGTAAATGCGACTGAATAACATGCGATGATATTATTATGAAATTTACACAAAAAAACTGGACACCAAAAAATGATTCCCTACTTCAGATCGAGACTCGCGAGCCACTAGAGAAGACCCCGGTTTTTTTTTTGTATTCCCTTCCCAAATTTGTAGAGTCGCCTCATCGAGCGTGCCCGAAAATTGGCTTATTAAAATAATAATTATCGAAGTCTATTAAGAGATAGAGAGAAGCGAAGAGCCTGTCCGTCCGTGGTTAAACTGTCAAAAGTTAAACGCCAGTTTCAATAACAGATCCTCGAACGCGGTATGAGCTTATAGCTTGTCGTATTGTGTATGGGCACACGCGGTTCATATAACGGATAATACAATTCTCACACAGCACATTTTCTTTTTCTTTTTTTTTTTTATCTTGTTTCTCGTTTCATTCATTCAAAAGACCCGGGGGTATCCTACGGCGTAGAAATTTCAAACTTCGACGCTTTTTAATCAAGCCTGACAAATTATTGCCAGGTTAAATTTATTCTAAATTTCTCATCGCCTCAGCCTCGGCCTCAACCTCAGCTTTAGCCAGGGCGTATGCCGTGAAGAATTATACTCACAGTCTTCTATCTCGAGGGGGGTCAGAGTTCGACAGCAACAATTTGCTACGAACTATTTTCTGTCAGTCAATTTTAATACGAGGCTGCGGCGATTGATCGGTATTCCTTAACCGGGTCAAAAAGACGTAACAAATAAAAAAAAAGTATTATAATAATTAATAACCAACGGGTCAAAAGAAACAACGATCCGTACGAATGTCAACTGATACTTTTGGTTTGTGGGAATCCATCGCCTAGAGATAAATGGCCATTTATTATTGTCAGACGTTCCTTTCATTGAAAAATTTGATTTTCTTTTTCCAAGGCTTGTCCTAGAGACCGTTTTTTTTTCAATTTCCAGTTTCTCTGTTTTCAGAGTTATTGTACCTATGTGACCAAATTTTTGTACTCACGATATCTCGAGAACGAGGGCGCGGATTTTGATCGAATTGCGCTCGATCGACGCGAATTTTCTGAACTTAGAACTGATTAGATTTTGGCTTTGATTGGTTCAGCACTTTTCGAGATATTTAAATAATGAAATTCTAATAAATACAGTAAAAATGACGATATCTTGAGAACGAATCAACGGATTTGAATGAAATCTGGTACCACATGGTTTTTTGGGGTCGTTAATCACGAATCTGACGTCAGTTTTGCAGAATTTCAATTTGTCACATTCGATATGCTTAAAACAAAAACTGAAAAACGTTGCTATTCTGATGAAAATTGGTACTCAAACGTTTTTTTGGGTCACTGATCACGAATCTCAAGTCAGATTTGCAAAATTCAAAATGGCGGATCTAATTTGCTGAGGAAAAAAAACTGAAAACATTCGAAATCGCACGAAAATTGTTACTCGAAGGTTTTTTTAACCGCTGATCAAAAATCTGAGGTCAGATTTGCAAAATTCAAAATATCTGCAAAGAAAATAAATACCGAGAAGTTCGCAGGCTGGCTCATTCAATTTTGAAATGCATCTATTCTCAGTAGTCGCGATTATTGTCATCCATCATCGTAGGATTGTACGTAAAAAAATCGATTTTGTTACCGCAATTGATGATCAGTGAGCCAACCGAACTCTCTAAATTCTAGAAGGACCAAATGTGTACCTTGTCTCGTTGATTGACCGTTGCAGTGTGACCAACTGGATCCATTCAGAATTCCACATGGCTTTTACACGACGCAGAGAGTATTCGCTGGTTGTACATACACGTCCGTTTCGGCTCTCACGTCCAGACGGGCAAAGGGTCATCCGGATCTGACGCCCTGACCAATTCCTGGCTCTTCGAAAATAGTAGGTCGGTTTCTGTCAATTATTTTCTCTTAGAAAGTTATTCTGTCAATCGTCGATTGTTTCTTCTTTCTATCTTTTTTTTTTCTTGTCTTCTTCACTTCGTTTGTCGCGTCGCTAGGATGCAAGCCAACGATATAGTAGAAGAAAAAAAAAAGAAACAGAAGAAGAAGATGACGAGACAAGACAGAATATAAAACAATCAAGACAGTGTGTATTTTCGATATTTCAATATTCCTTTTTATTTTCGGTCTTTGTCTCTCCCGCTTTCACTCCGCGGTTCCTTTTGATCAATGATCGTTCCTTAGAGGCGCGTCTAATCGCCGGATCATTGACGGCTATAGATCGATTCGAAAACAATTAAACCGAGGATGGATGAAGGACGAAGGGTGGAAGGTGGGCAGGTTGCAGTCCACGGCAAAAAACGTTTAACCGAATCTCATTCTTCTTTGTTTTTCTGCTCCCCTGACCTATCGGGACTTTGTTGGATTGACGTACCGGTTGAAGAGCGTGCATTAATTGAATTGATTTACACAAGAATGATAATGGTAAGTGGCACGAGGACCGGGACGAATCAGGGATTGAAAATAAAATAAAAACGAACCGCGCATTACGACACGAATTTTAACCACAGTCTCTCTTCCTCTCTTTCTCTCTTTCCGTGTGTGTATATAATTCTCTAATGCACCTGGAGACGGAGTTTAAACGTTCCTGGCGTACGTATTCGAATCCATAACTCCTTTAAGCGACTGTCAAGCATCCTCATTCATTGCGGCAATTAAAGACTCTGCCATTAATCCGCGCCCAGGAATACCGGACGGGTCTCGGCGGGGGTCGCACAGCGCCTCGTCTCGTACTACGCGCGCTATCTTCAACTCCTCTCGAACGAAACAACGTCGAGTTTAGTAAATAAATAGAAATAAACAAGATAAAAAGAGGAGGTACAAAAAGACATCGCGTCCGTGTCACCAAATGATCCCAGCGGGCGATCGCAGCAGCGCCCTCGACTCAATGCCGTCAGATCCCTTTGGGCAAGGTGGACGGTGGATATCTTCGGACGCATTCATTATTCACAGCCCCCTTAGAGAGGAGCTGAAGCTAGATGTGATTACCGGACGTTATTCACTCGGAAGATGCAGTTGGGATTTTTTTTTATGTTGGAATATTCGGAAATCCCTTTCACTGATTTGTATGTTTCGAATTTCCCGCCATCAATTGACTCTTCGACTTATTCGTGATCTTGTATAAAAAGACTCATTTTTATCTCACAAAAATAATCAATCATTGGTTCAATTTTTATAGAATAGGAAGTCCAGGAGTTTTTCATCACTTTTCCTGACCAAATTATAATTCATTCCTGAATCAGGGGTTTACTCAAGTATGCAATAAATAATGCTCTGAATGATTGACGAAAGGAAATGATTTTTGAGAATACTTTACATTGATCAAGATGTCCGCGTGAGGAAGAAAAAAATCGCTGGGATTTTTTATTCCGTCTTGTTTCGTATCGTCATGAAATTCCTTGACTTTTCCCTGACCAGTGGCCACCTTGATATTCTCTCTGGACGGATTTGGGACCAGATAATTTCAAGTTGGATAAACCCTAGAGTTTATATCTTCCACAATATAAAATATAATCACTCAAAATCGGTTGAAATGATGATAATAACGAATAACGGTAAAAGTTTCGAATATGTATAAATGATACAAGAAAATGGTATCGTTTCACGTTTTGCGGTTATAGTTACGTCCGTGCAGCGGTTGCTAGTGGTAAAATACGGGTACGAGGTTAATGCGAATGCTATTAACTCGCGGTGTGTAATATATAATATCCTTCGATATTATTCTCCGGTCTGTACATATATCAACGCCGCGTAATCTGAGATTAGGAACGTGACGATTATCATTTTGCAACTGATGTACGCCGAGCAAAAAGCACAAGAAAAATAACGTATGAAGAATATTCTGCAACTGCAGAAAATCGCAAAAATTATGAGAAACCGATATTGTTTCACAGCTTCAGTTGGAAAACACTTTTCTTTTCTCATGTTTTAATTACGAATGATAGATCTTCGAATCATTAATTCACAAATTTTATGACCGTGAGTTCTTCACGTCCTCAATTGGATGCAGATTTAAAGTCCTTGCAGAAACTCGCCTCCAAGGATCACGAACGGTTCGAAGAATGTATCGACGAGGCTCGTCTGCCTTGATATCAAGGATGATCGTAATTATTTATCGTTAAACGGGGGTCAAAACTGCGAAAGATTTTAATTAATCCAACTTCACATGTTGATTCCTTTTTTTCTCTTCGATACAGAATTCAAAAAACGACACATACAAAAGGAAAAAAAAGAGGAGAAGAGATTGAATATTGAAAAATGAAACCCGATCCCCGTGACGATCCCCAGGTGGGTTATTAAACGTTATTAAATAATCTCTTCGTATGGGAATCACGTACGGCTCGATCCTTCCAGATCCCCGTTCCGTCATTCTATCGACACGGCCACGAGCTGAGAGGTTTTAAAATCTGTTATCCTTTTCCTCCTTCCCCTGTAGAAATTCACTATCAAATGGGCAAAACTGGCCAGGGCCCTGCCAGATCCCGACCAGGACCGTCAAGTTTAGTTCTGCCAGGGGTCTAGAAGGGCTGTTCCATGCAACCCCCTTGGATTTGATTCTCCCCCCTTTGGCCCCTCGTCATTATTGACGACGCCTATGATAGTTATCAGAGTTCGAATATCGGGAAACTGGGAAGGGAAGGGGCCTCTCGACTCCTCGGTATCTCAAAATATCTCAGCATACCGAGGTGGGTTTAGTCGGTACCGGGGTGGGAGTACAGCCAGCATGCCATTATACCAGTATAGAGAATCGCGGAACGCGTATACTCGGTTTGCAGATGGCCTCCATTCCCGTCACTGGCCAACTGGCGACCAATCGGTAAACTCGCGGTATAAAACTAGCCAACACTCTTGTCCCTGGCGAATATATCCTCGTAGTCTCGGTTTCTGATTGTTTAAAAATTCCGCCTCACCTGCTCGGGGCCAGAGGTTATTCAGCAAGTTTCGCGACGTACCTCTATACGCGGTTCGCGAAGAGCTTCAAACAGGCTGTGCAACGAACATCAGCGTGTGGGTGCCGCTAAGATTCCCCGGAGAAAACCACCTTCTTATATACTTTCCGCGTTATCCGCAGACGCTGACGTGCTTAACGTTAGTCGCGGTATGGTAGCATTAATTACCAAACATATGATGCGCTTTTTCACCTTCGTTTAGGACCCACATTCAACCAGGATTTTCGATGCTTCGATCATTTTCTTCACTTTCTTCGTCGTTAGCGATTTTATTTGTCAAAAAACTGCAACTTTTTGTCATCAATATCGAGTTTTTGAATCCTTAAAAATGAATAATCTAGAGAAAATGTGAGAAGTCGATATCAATTTCGTACACTGGAGCTTTTTTCCGATTCCATATTTTCCGCACTAGTGAGAGAATCGTTTTATCGCCACCAATAGTCGACGAATTGGATCAATGGAGTGAAATATTGTCTGGAATTGGATGATTCTTGCGGCCGAGTCTCGAAGCGTAATGAAATTCCGACTAATGTAATCTATCGTATATGTAATAGCGTCGGTCGAGGTTCTGAGACAGGGATGTTAACTTTTTCCTCGCTAACAGAGGACGTCCTATACATACTGTATAAGGTTGGGTCCTCAGTTTTTGTGTGTGGACAATTCTCGTCTATGATCGTTAATTACGATTACATTTGCACGGTAATTGGCATGGGGGGAAGCTCCTGTTTTTCATTCAGACTTTAGAAGAGTTTCCGTTCATTTTTTAACCCACAGATTGAAAAATTGAAAATATGAAAAAGAAATAAAAAGAAATGAAATATATATACGAACGAGGAGAAATCTCTCGTTGCGGCTTTTATACCGGAGTCTCATTGCGTTTCTTATTATACGTTTTTTACACACCCGGGTAACGTCGCGTCATCACGGTCCAGTCCTCGGTGGCGGCGCGCGAGCACGCACCGACTTCGCCTATTATGAGGGTATTTCACGCCGTGTCACGTTTATGCCGTCCACGTGACTTTACCTCACTTTCCGTGACACTCCTCGGTCCGAGACCCGCTCCTGGGTCAAAGTGCGAGTAATTAACTTGAAGTAATTCCCCCCCCCCCCCCGCCCCCTCCTTCTCCCCAGTCCTCGACTTTGTCGATATTTTTTAGAAAAATATCCGCAAAGCGGAATCGAAAAAAAAAAAAATTGATTTTTTTTTTACCAAAGAGAGAGAAGGATTCGGTAATTATGCCAACGTTGAGTAGAATTTGACTCCGAGTTCTGAAGATACGTCCGAGGTTTTAAACTCGAGGAGGTGTGCGCAGCGGGTGGTAAACTCGAGGTTTTAACGACTCATTTGCGTCCTTGCAATAGTTTATGGTTAAACCGATCAATTATTTCATTTTACTTTATTTTCGCTCCAAGACGCGGGTCAGAGTCTCATTTTATTGAGAGTATCACGTTTCTGTCCCATTTCTAAGACGTTACACCCTCGAGAGGATTAAAATTCTATCCGTGCATCGGAGATTATACGACGATTATCGCCCGTAGACTCGCTGATATGATTATTTTTTTTTCTATCTATCTATTTCTCTCTCTCTCTCCATTTTATAATACTTCATTCATAAATAATTGTCACTTTGAATATACGTAAAATGGAAATTGAGCAGACGGACGCGTAGAGTTCATCGCGTCTGCGGTCAGAGCCAACGGTCTACGTTCCCATCAATATGAATAATATAATCTTATCTTTACGACACGCCGAGCTCGGAGCTCGGCTATTTCCTCGGTTATTTTTCCCGACAATTTTACAATTCTCTCGAGTCGAAAGTGGTATCCGGCTCCAGCTCCTCCGCGCCCTAGTGGAGTATCGGAGAAATTGTTGGATCACGGTTCAAGAGTTACAAGTTTATAATAGGCACCGACATTATACATATTTTACGACTTTCGTACCGAAACAACTTCATTTCTGAAACAACTATTATTTATTTTTTACTATTTTTTACACCGAGATCTGTGACGCGGAGAAATTTCATCCCGGACGATCTATCGATCATTATTCGCGAGCCAATCAGAAGTAAAGAATTTTCATCCATATGAGGAGGATGGAGGCTGCGACCCCTGAAGGTTGTTTTGATTAACGATGCGAGTCTACGTCGCAAAGACAGGGCATCGCGTCTCTTCACCTTTTGCTTGTGATAAAATTATATTTTTCCAGAATTACTCTTTTTTTTCCTATCTCTTCTCATTCTCTCTGTTCCCGCCGCTTGTAGAGGAGATCGAGTAAAACGGTATTTTCATACTCGGTTGTATGCAAATAAGCCCCCATATGGACGGGTAGTTTACAAAAATTGATCAACGTCACTCAACCGACGGATCCTCAAAGCCAATCACCGTGTCTCATTAACCTCGGCTCCCATCCGCCAGGGATTGTCAAACGGGTTGTTTCGAAAAAACAAATCGTTAACCTCGTACCAGAGTCGAGTGGTGGACGTAAATGAGAATCTCTGCTTACCAATTGATCCCTTGGGTCAATGAAGCTGTGAATTATCACCATTGACAGGTGCACAGAGTCCTGGAGGAAGAGATTCGATCAACTGTATCACTCGGGATGTTGCAGAGAGAAAAAGGAAATCAAATTTTTATTTCAAGAGAGGTATAAAAGTTTAAAAACGAAATGGATGAAATGTACGTAGAGTCCATCCGGGATGACTGATTGTTCGCGTACACGGTGCCGTATGAATTTATTCAACAAACGTATTTTGTTGCGTAGAATGATTACGAAAAAGTGACAGGCCCATAAATAAAGGTTTAAAAGAAATTCATTTTGATTCACCTCATAGGCTCAACAGACCCTTTCTTCCTCTGACACTGATTTGACATTCAATTTGTTCAGAGAAAAATAATGAAAGATAAGATTTTTCGTCCAAATGAACGTCTAAATGTTATTAAAACGCTTCTGAAAATTATAATCGCATGTGTGTGTGCGTGTAACGCGTTAACGAGATACGATAGGTGGGACAAATTGATATGGCACAACCGCATCTGGAGACGGGATACGGTGTATATGATAAATAATTTAATTCATAAATATAAATGAATCGTCGCCTTTGGACGGTGGAATGGTATTATGATAAATCGACGCGACTGTCTCTGTACCTCTGCAAGTGCACCTCGCACTAGCTCCGGCGTCTGACAAGTATCGCGAATACGTGCGTATATATACCGGTTATATCGGATTGATTGATGAAAATTAATGGGAAAAATTCGAACGATCGGATAATTTTTTTGTTTTTGTTTTTCTTGAGAGGGTATAGCGTTACACCCAAAGTGTCTATGTCCGAACGAATAAACTATACTTGAAGATTTCTGCGATTACCTTGGTTATGACGTGTAGGCGAGTAGCTTGACCTGATCCCGTGTAGCCGGTGTGGTCAGAGTAAGAAAGCATAAAAGTCTTTGAGATAAGTATCTAGTGACATTCCAGACTATTGTTTATGTCCCACCACGCGTCTAGACCTCTCGGCTCCTCGGGATCGTGTCTAAATATTTAAATTATTTTCCAAATATTTCCTCCCTTCTCGTGGCGCCAGTGTTCCAAATTACAAGAGGAGTTAAATTTCTACGAGACTTTATACTTTTATCGAACATGGAATCAAATTTCTTCCTACTACCATCCTCGCGACTAACGATCTGGGATTAATTAATCCAGGGCTTCGAGTCTCTCTTACGTATTTGAATTCAGTTTCGTATCACGGTAGCAGCGTATCCCAAAATGATACTGTGAGACTTGTCAAAGAAACTCGAAGAATTGAGAAAAGAAAAATCAGTGTTTTTCACGAGTAACCGTTATCTATTTTTGTCATTCCTGTGTCGACTGTGGTGATATTTTCTCTCATCGATCGGTTGCGCGATCCTATCGTGGAAAATATCGCACACCCATACGTGTTACTGATAATTTATTGGCTATATCTCGAAATGAATTAACCTTTAACGGATTCTAATAACTCTCCATCTCACTCTGTTAACCGAAGAAGATAGTTACCAGCGGTACCAGTTGGATACGTTCAGCGTTCGGCGTTCGGTTCGGCTGTAGGCCTGCAGAGCGATGAAGGTATTGGTAATGAGCCACGGAATCGTATAGAATGACGATAAACCGATGAGATTTTAACAACGGTAGTTGTGCGACACAACAACCTCCTCCTTACCCGCACGTCTTCGATGGAGGATGGAGGATGGAGGACGGAGGATGGGATGGAAGGTATCTCAAAGAGAAAGTATTATCCGAACAATATATGATTCTCATTACAATTCGTGACATGAACCGTACGCAGTCAACGTACGTCTGTTAGAGGGTATGTGGTGTACGGTGTGTATGAAACGAGTAAAAAACCATCGGCGAGTTGCCACATAAACATATTCATAATAGTAGATAAATTATTATGACTATCTTAAAGGTCGAAAGTCGAGATTTTGGTACGGTCCTCCGGTGCAGCCCATGGGTCAAAGCTACTAGACACAATCGCGCGTGATAATCCTCTTATTCGAGGCATAAAATATCACCGATCCTTGCTCAATCTTCAAAAATACCCCGGAGGTACCTATTCCTCTTTCTTTCATTCCATTTTTTATTATCGAGAATCAAAAGGATACATATCGACGGACGTTTCAAACAAATCTGTTGTAAATTTCCATTATACTCGTTACACGGAATGGAAGAAGAAGAAGATGATGAGGAAGAAAAAGAGTAAAAGAAATTTTCGTCGCCTCTCGATTAGACGTGGTCAATTAACCGGGACGAGCCTTGCACTGTATAACCCGAGGTTTACTTCTTCTTCGTCTTATTATTGTACAATGCGGATTATAAGATCGTTAATATTTCAAACCTACGGAGGCCGGTGCAGTGGTGGCCTATGAGAGTGTATATATGGCGATGCCAACGATGCGAAAGGAACGCGCGTTTTCCTCTTGACAGCCAACGCTAATTACAGTAGGTCGCGAGTCATTGCCGATGATAAAGTACAAAAGTAATCTGTAGTCTAACGCTGATTAACCATCTCCACGTCTTAATTAGATGCAATCTAATGAAACCTTGAACTATATCACCCCGATGTACCCGCGCCATCGTCACCTTCGATATTTTTTTTTTTCATCACAAATCTATCGTTTTTTTCTCTTGCAATTTTCAATATAATTCACGAATTGCACATTAGTGCAGCAGCTCCTTCACATCTCGACTATTTTCCCGATTTGAAGGATTCGAAATTTGAAAGAATCATTGGAGGTTAATTTAGCGAGTGGTCATCGGATTGATATTCAAGCGACTCCGGTCACATAGAGAAGAAGATAGAGATGAGGCATGAGAATAAGAGAAAACAAAAAAAAAAAAAACGGTGTAAAAGAATGTCTAGTATCGTATATTCGTATCGCGACTCTGTGATCAGAGATCTGAGGATCGTGCGAGATAGCATAAGATAATACCGGATAATCTCTGCACCGCGGTCCAGCGGCTCGGGTCAAAGGATCCTCACACCCACGCAAGTGGAACTTGCGAGGATAATAAAAGACTGTATCTATCTACACGAAGTCAAATATCGAATTCGGATAAAGTTGATTCAATTCTACGCCTATGTCACGTGCGAAATAAATTATACCCCCCCCCCCCCCCCCCCCCTGTCGATATTTTTATTACCCCCGCATCCACGAGGCTCTTTGATAACCGCGGTAGCTGCTTCCACCTACTGGACTGAGGCTTCACTTCTAACGCGTGGGGATCCGTTGAAAGTTTCTCACGTTTAGAGTGGAAAAAAATAAGAAATTTTTTGAATCAATTTGAGGACAAAGTCTGGTAGATTATAAACGTCGTGCTTATCGCCTGTTGGCGTGTGTATCGGTATAATAATAATAATAAGACGAAGAAGAAGAAGATTTTTTTTATCCCCCTCGTATGTATCCCGCATGTCTGTCCGCGGGCCATTCAAGCGCGACCATTTGCAATCTGGCAGTGAAATCTCTTGGCGATTTGTCAGCAGCCAAGCGGTCCGTGTACCGCGTTATCAAATATATATCGAACACTGGTCAGACGGAGGAACTTGTCCCTGCATTTACTGCGCCGTGAACACATCTCGCGCCGAACCCACTCCGTGCCTTTTCTCCTTCGTTCAGGATTTTGAATTTAGATTAAAAGAAGAAAAAAAAACAGCAACAACGAACGGATAGAAAAAAAAGTAGAAATGAAACAGAAAGATAATTAAATTTAAAATCAAGCCTGCAGTTATCAGCGTGAATTCATGAAGAGAGTGTATATCTCTAGAAAGAGATGGAAGGAGAGAAGTGAACGAGGCGTATTCTGCGTGGGTAGTACATAGAGAATATCGCGTTGAACGTTCGTAGCGAAGGCTAAATGAAATTCCCGTAAATCAATCATTTTCAATGCGTCGTCTCGGGTTAATTAGTTACTCATTACAGACGCTATTACTTCCTCGTCTCTTTAGGCCGTATCCACGCACAGCCGAGACCCCTCAGCCTTCGAGAGTTGATCTGTTTAAAAAATATATATTTCAATTACCCACACACACCTTTGCGGAAGTGCATGCGATTGTTCGGAATCGTTGAACAATGAGAGGATGGTGAGCCTGTACCTTATGTCTCCGATCCGTACGTGTTGTTTCTCACGATGGAGGTGAAACTGTTCAGGAGTTATTCCACTGGACTATTCTTTGATAGTGAGGATTGAGGGGTTTCAGCTGTTATTCAAAGTCATTCGAAACACGTGAACGAAGCTTTCGTCGTTATTCCGACTTGGGATTTTATTCAGGCACACCAGAGAGGCCAGAGATTTCCATCGATGTTGATTAAATTCGCGTGGATTGTTTCTCCGAGTATCACAATTGGAACGTTAAAGTAACGACTGGGGAAAGTTGATGCGCTAATAAATGGGGCGAGTCGTTTCGCATCGAACGGATGGGGTGAAAATAGGCTGCACAAATTCAACGGTATTCGCGTGTTCCAGGATGCGATCCCATATCGGAAGACGCGATTACACCTGATCGCGTTCATTTTCGCACGATTGAATGTCGATGAGAGTAGCTTTGTGTAATTACGTCGGAAAAAATGCAAGTACACGTGATCCTTCAATTTCAGACACCGTCTGTGCTTGGAACGAACGATTTTATTCTCTAGACGCCGTTCCTACACGTTTCCCGATCGTCACCTTATCGAAACAGTGGATTTTCATAGCTGCATAAACTCACCCCTGGGTGCGGCGAGTCGAGACGATACCGATTCATATTGGGCCAGACGAAAGAGTAAGGATCAGGCTGTGTTTGAAGAAATACAAAAATTATAAGTCGTCCTTTAGTTTCGTGGGATCAAGGGAACGATCAATGACTTTGTGCGTTCTCTAATGATCGTTGAATAAATTTCAACGGGGTCAAAAGAGGTCAAACGAGGTATATAAAACGAGATATGATAGGGTAGCATCGGGGTTATTTATCATCGAAAAAGAGACCAAAAAGGAGTATAAATATGTCGGAGCTATTGAAGGAGGTAAGAAGAAGGACCGCGGACGCATAATGCAGCAGGTGCAGGAGCGGCAATAACCGGGAACGAAATCGCTACGAAAATCTTGGAATCTTTTGTATATATCTTCAACGTCGTATACGGTACACGTACACGCAGCCAAGAACGAAAGATGATATTGAGATATAAGGACGTAGAAACTCGAGAAAACGTACGACCGAAGGCAGATGTACGGATTCAGAGCTCATTTTTTTCTAAGTTAAGGCCCGTTTTTCAGAATTACGGACTCGACGTCGACTACATTCGCCTAGTTCATTCTGGAGCGTGGAATCATCTCCGTCATCATTTTAATATACAAAAAGTATACGCTGATTGGTTCACATACATTTTTACGAAATTTAATACAGAAATTTCCATCAGTGTATCCGAACTCGTTTCCCCTGTCATTTTTCGGTGCATCCTTGGAATTTGAATTAACCGCAAAATTGATTTCGAGACAAATATTTGTGTCAGGTGAAATAAATAATGTAGTTCTTCTTTTTTTGTGTGAATAATTAAAAATCGACAATGCCAGACGTCGGTCGAGGTACCGGGATGATCGGTTGGGCATATTTGAAATAAAATAAAAAGTCAAGTGTGAAATAAACGTGTCGAACGAGTCTGTTGATCAGATCCTCGTAGAGATTGAAGGATATACCGATATTTGTGAGGCTGGATGAACCGAACCGCGGAAAAGAAGAAGAGGCGAGGAATATATGGATTTATGAGTAGAAAAAGATAAGAAAAACATGCCTCGAATCGTCATGGCGACGGAAGAACCGAGTCAATTCGTCGACCATGCGAGCCACGTGAATATCGAATACGGAATAAAACAAACTTTATTAAAATTTACAGCTTCGTATATTGCCCTGTAAATCAAACGACACACACAACGCGTGTAGAGAATCGAACGAAGAAGAAGGATCCGAAAACAGCTCACATTTATTTATAGCGGTTATAGATTTCCGATTTCAACACTTTGATCCTATCCTTCGGACTACGTTCAAATTTATCCGGCTCTCGTGAAGCGATTTTGATACGATGCCGGTCTGAAACCTCCGGGGGGCGAGGATAGATCTAATGAACGCTTGAGTTTATGGTGCGAAGAACAATTGATCACCTCGGTAACGTGGCCAGGGTTAATCCTATCGGAATCCACTCAGAGCTTAAGAGAGATTTAACGTTTCGTTTAGCCAGTTAGGCACAGATACGGGCTGTATAGGCGCGGCCTGGGTACAAATCTGCTCTGGAATTCGAGGACGAGAAGAGAAACTGAGGCGAGGAACGAGAATCAATGACATTGAACAAAAATGAACAAAATTACCGGAAAGGAAATGAGAAAAACTAAATAGAACAAAGATAAACAAGAATGAATGATAAAAATGAACAGAAGTTAACGGAAATCTTTAAAAATGAACAAGATTCTCGACCGAGATAAAAGAAAATTAACAAAAATCATTCAAGGATGAATAAAACTGAACAACTCAAAGCAAAACTTGACAAAAAGAAAAAAACTATTGGAGGTTAACAAAAATTACCCACGATTAACAAAACTTAATAAAATTGAACGAATTGAACATGAATGAACAGAGAAGAACAAAGATAAACAAGAATGAACTAAATTGGACAGAGAAATTATCGAGTATGAACAAAATTAAACAAGAGTGAACTAGAATGAACATATTTTAAAAGATTTAACAAACAAAAAAAGAGGATGAATTCAATAAAAATGAACAAGACCCAATATGAACGAACAAAGTGAACGAAAATCAATAAAAAATGAACTTTCATGAACAAAAATGAACAAAATTTAACAGAAAAGAACAAAACTATTGAGAATTAAGAAATATGAACCAAGTTGAACCAAACTCAATGAAATCGGATGAAATCAAATGTATGAACAAAAAATGAACTTGAATGAACAAAATTCAGGAACATAATCAACAAAAATGAACAAAATTTAACAGGAATGAACAAAACTACTGACAATAAAAAAAATATGAACCAAGATGAACAACACTCAATACGAGCGAACAAAATGAACAATAATCAACAAAAATGAATGAAACCCAACAGAAATGAAAAAAAATTCGAAAAATTAACAAATATTAATCAAGGTGAACAAAACTCAATGAAATCGAACAAAATCAAAATGAATGAACAAAAACTGAACTTGAATGAACAAAATTCAGAAAAATAATCAACAACAATCAACAAAATTTAACAGAAATGAACAAAAAAACTACTGAGAATGAACAAATATGAACCAAGATGAACAAAATTCAATACGAGCGAACAAAATGAACTCGAATGAACAGAATTTAGGAAAATAATCAACAAAAATGAACAAAATTTAACAGAAATGAACAAAACTACTGAAGATTAACAAATATGAACCAAGATGAACAAAATTCAATACGAGCGAACAAAATGAACATGAATGAACAAAAGATGAACTCGAATGAACAAAATTTAGGAAAATAATCAACAAAAATGAACAAAATTTAACAGAAATGAACAAAACTACTGAAGATTAACAAATATGAACCAAGATGAACAAAATCAACATGAGTGAACAAAAAATGAACTTGAATGAACAAAATTCAAAAGAATAATCAACAATAATGAAGAAACCTTTCAATAATGGCGGTAATTAAGTAGATTACGTTCACGTAGCGCAGCGTGTCTTGGACGGTGCGATGCATAGCCGTTCGGGATCGATCGTGATGATCTTCTACAGGGAAAAGG
Organism: Euura saliciscinereae; assembly: GCA_018420115.1. Lineage (NCBI taxonomy): Eukaryota > Metazoa > Arthropoda > Insecta > Hymenoptera > Tenthredinidae > Euura > Euura saliciscinereae. The sequence continues at coordinate 90,272 of JAFFZH010015805.1, read as the reverse complement.
GGGGGTTGGTGGTAGGTTGCAGGTATATGAATATAATAATTTAGTGAGTATTTCCTCGACGACACTAAATTCTATAATCCCGTAGTTTAATGACACGGTGCCTCTGCCACGAGGCTACAATTATTCCTCGGCGCGTTGGACTACGGTGACGTCACACCGATGCCTTCTCACGCCCTATGACCGGGCGCCACGGATCACGATAGAGCGCGAGCGTACCTACTCTCCTCGCGCACGAGAGAACACCAACGTCCTACTTTTACGCGGCGGAGCCAATAATCCGCCCGCGACCGCGACCGCGACCGCGACCTCGGACGTCGTTTAATTGTCCGATCGATTAAATCGTTATCGAAATTCTCTATCCATAAAATCGTTCGTTACGTCGAGATAAAGATTTTAGCATTTTCAACGATTGCAATTAACGATACGGGGGTTGGGTATCGAACACGCGTACGGGACAAGCTCTATGGGCATGGGCAATGGGCAATGGGCAACCTGACATTTTCTAGAGCCGATATATCGCCGATAATTACCCAACCACCGCGCGGGCATACGACCGAGATCCTCGACGAGGATAAACCCAAGTTTCTCGGTGATACAATCTGATTTATATTCGATACACAGAAGGGAGATACGCGGTAGCCTCGAACGTCTTTGGTACAAACGTTTTAAAACGTTAATTGATATTTTATGGTAAATATTGAAAGGGACTCAAAGATATCGCGAGTACGCCTAGATCCGAATAACTAACGCGATTCGATACTTGACCGATGTTTTTTTTTTCCCCAAATCGAACCGGACTTCTCTTCTTCATTTCACCAGATTTCTCAAACCGCATGCCGACACCCGGAATTCGAGTGATAGATTTTCTTAATTAGACGAAATGTGTCATGAACGATATTCATGAATTTCACCATAGCACCGAAACAGACATACCGCAACATAAATCTAAATCTAAGTATACTATAAAACAGATAAATGCGACCCATCCGCGGAACCCGCGTCTCTAATGGTTCTCAGACCTTTTGCAATCCCACAATTTTTCACTCAATCAATCGACAACGATTCAATTCATGTGTTCAAATAACAAAAGGTTATACATCATTTTTGGGAACAGTGTGGGGAAAGAAGAAGAAAGGAAAAGTCGCGCGCGCGCGCAACGAAAATGATCCACTTTCCGTCCCGTCAACTTTGATTACGTAACAGCTGATTCGATTTAATTCACAACATCTATAACTCTGTTTTCGATTGATAAATTGTTGACGATTTTGGTTCTATAATAAAATTGTTCGGAGAACCACTGTGGATCATAAATCTTTCTAACAAAATTGAATAATCTAGTGGTTTTTTTAGTATGCGGAGAGATCAGAGATCTCGTGTGCGTCCACGTGGCGGAAGAACTAGAAGAACCCTGTTTATACTTGACGATCGCGCGTTCTCGCGGTTCCGTAGGACAAAATAATAAATTTGTACGATCGAAAGAGGTTATAGTCGCGGCGCAATAGCGGGCCGGGTGTCAAAATATAACGACGAAGAAAAAAAAAGAGAAAATGAAAAAGTGTACGTGGAAGCTTGCGTATCTCGCCTTCAACCTGTTATACTCTAATTCCAGTTTCACGAGAATTATGATAATGTTATGTATATTTCCTAATTCAAGGGGTATCATATCCTCGATCTCTTCGATAGAATTTCCATAAATTTGAAACACCGCTGTAACCGCGACATATTTTACGATACGTAGACGAAGCTACTAAAACGAGGTCCTCCTCCTCCTCCTCCTCCTCCTACCGTGTGTGGCTCATCGGACCAAAAATTGCGGTTTTATATTAGTTAGAATTAGTGTCATAATGAATACCGTTATCCGAGATTTTCTAAACCTCCGCCACACCCACTGCCCCGATATAATTCCAGTTAATCCAATACCTACGTTATCCTTATTTTTCTCTCCTTCGCTTCACCCCCGGAGAGAAAGGGCATTTGAAATTATTTCTCACATTTGCATATCGTGCTAGTTTAGATAACACGAATCGAATTCGGTAATTTAGACCGAGGTTTTGGGTGGTCCTGTTAAATCCCTCAGACACACACACTTATCGTAGATAAAAGAAAACGTTGGCGAGGTATAATGAAACCGATTTATAATCCCTTTATAAAATTACGTTACATATATACACGGTGGTTGTCAGAAAAGAGAGACAATCTCAGAGTAAGAAGAATAAGAAATTGAATAAAATAGTCGAGTATTTATTATCATATCACAAAGTTTCCCTCGTAACAAACTGCAAACGTCAGAATATCCCTCGTATATCCCCCCTGCCGCCACTGTGTTCAACAATGCCCGATTATATGATCAAAGACCCGATGTCCATAGACTGCCCACCGGATGGCACAATGCACTTGACTTCTAAAGGATGCTGCTGGTGCGCCGCCGCGGTCGCTCGTAGGTACAGCGGCACGTCTGTACGTTAGATCTCGGTATACCTAACGTTTCGTGAATGGCAAGGATTTCATGCCTTCCTTGGTCTTACAGAGTCGGAAGTGGACGCAAGTTACACGACAAGGATCGAGCGAATAAGACAAAAAACGGAAAGAGATCGTTATCCGAATAAATCTTGACGAAAAAAATCGATAGAAAATTGTAGAAAGCTGAAACCTAGTAGATTCGAGAGCGTTGATTGGAAAAAGCGTTAGATATTGCAAGAAAAGTCCCAGGAAAAACTGAAAAACTAGTATATTTGAGAGTGCTGATTGGAAAATTCGTGAGAAATTGCAGAAAAGCGGTAGAATTTGCAGCCCTCAATTCGCGTGGTTCGAGGATAGTAGAAAATCTACTACACACGACAAGAACAATAAGAAGAAGAAGACGAGGAAGAAGAGAACGTTTTCGAGAAATAAGGTGTTGATCGCATAATAGCGGGGGCTGTCGCCTCCTACCGCCTCTGATCACCTCCGATCACCTCTGATCGGTTCTGATCCCATGCCGATACGGTAATCACGGGGTGGGATCTATGATGTACCTGTACCTACCTCGACGGTAATGATACTCCGGGGTGAGACTCGCTCGACAAAGTATTGACACTGTTCTTTGGATTCGTTAATTTTTCTCTTTTATCATAAACTTCCTGTTTCACACACGAGGAAAAATGATTTACTATCCCCTCGACGTTTTGTCGTCAATTGTGCACTACGTGAACGCATTGAGAATTCACGCTTCACCGGTACAGTTACACTTTGCAGATAATAATTAGTTCTGAGAAACGTGCGGTTTGAAACGCATTCAGAAATGTAGATTATTCCTCGATTATTCTCAGAGCGAGTGGACCGCGTGAGTCTGGAATATGTAGGATAGCCACGCTCGTAATATACGGTGCATGTTTCTCAATACACGTAGAAGCAGAGGCGAGACTTTTCGACGTGTGGGTGTACGTGATAACCGAGGTGTTATACCAATTTGTACGTAATAATATTCTTTTGACACATCTAAATTCTCTCGAATTTTGTTACATGGAATTTCACCCACCTTGTTTGATCCCGTTGCGGCACGACGCCAAGAATTTTTCACCGACCATTTTCGTTTAGAGTATTTCACCATTATTCTGGATTGAGCGATTAGTCCTTCGGGTATAATCTGCGTACGTGATAAGTCATTAAGTAATCGAAAGTCTGTCGCGTCGTCATTAGGCGATGTGGGAATAGGAGAAAGTTTTTTTTTTTCGAATCCAAAAGCTGTTCGCAATTCATTATATATTGTATTATTAACAAAATACCAAACATTTATTACTTCTTACGTTATATCTATTCATCATCTATTGCGCAGACTCAGAAAAGAGAGAAAGAGATTCATGTGTCAAAATATTATCGATGATGAAAATCTTGAAAAGTTGAGTTTTCTCGTACACTGAGAGACTTTTCATACGAATAATTGGTAAAACTATGTCAAAGTTTGATATGCTACCGACGGAAGTAGAGAAGCCCGGCGTTGCTTGTCAAAAATTCATATGGTGCATACTGATGAGTAGAATTGATATTTTCCTTTCAATGAATGAAAAAGGTACGTCAATATATGATCCAGAACAGAGTAGTATTTGAAACGCACCATGTCAATGTTGTATAAGAGCAACCTGACAAGCACGACTAATACACTGAATGTGAAAGATTGGAATAATCGTTTCACGCGACGTCACGAGAATATCAGTTTTTCGTACGGACCATACGAAAAATTATGACTCATCGCTGCAAAATAAAAGAAGTGAACGCCGGGGACTTGACACACACAGAAATTGCTACACGTAGCGGGGTAGATACACATATGCTTCACACAAGTCTACCACACAATACACACATAAATTAGAACGGGACTTAAACCTGATACATTTACACATACACATATACATACAATACAATGCGATACAATAACATGCCGGAGATTTTCGGAAACTTGTATATATACTGAGCGTAGAATAATCCACCGCCTGTGAGAAAGGCTTCCGGGTTATTCCTTGAATAAATCAATAATCATTGGGGTTTTTTTTCAAACCGCCTTAACAAAGTGGACTTTATTTTGAAATGTTGATTTGATAGCCGAAATTTTTTTTAATTCGAATTGAAAATTTCTTCATCGTGCTTTTATATTGATTTTTTATTCAAACATTCGAAAATAGAAAAAAGCATTTCAATTCAAGCAATATTCAGAATAAAATATTTTCTTGTTCAAAATTAATACCGATAATTTGACAGTTTAAAGGTTCTTCTTCTTCTTCCTTTAGTGGCTTCGTCCTGTTTAAAGGTTCATCACTCGTATAGGATTAGAGTCGGTATGCCACTGCAGCATCGGTATCCTCGTGCGTTCTCGGCGAAGATCGTAGTCACTCGTGGAAACTCGGGAGACACTTTAATACGGACCATACGAATAATCGACACTGCTCGTTGCAATTCTTACTATTCTTTTCGGTTTCACGGCTAGTTAATATAGAGACCATGTCAATTTTTTGAATATTTGTCTCAGTTATTGACATACACCCTACCAATGACTGGCATAATTTGGTATACAAATTGGAAAGAAGAATATCAATTTTTACTACGGTTCATTTTGACATGCAGTATAACCTTATTTCATATTCACTATACTAAGTTTTCGTATTATTTTGTCAAAGACTATTTACAGCGATGTCAAACTTCGATATGGCGCTATGAATAATTACTATTTTTTCCGTTCTCTTCACTACTTCCGTCGGTAGCATATCAAACTTTGACATAGTTTTACCAATTATTCGCATGAAAAGTCTCTCAGTGTATTTAAACAGACGGAAACCGTGTCCCTTCACTTCTTTCGTGTAAATAATCAGCTAATTACTATTCCTAGTGCTAATTAAATCGTCGATACGATTCTAAGCGACCGGAGAAAAAAAATTCCAAGCGTGGGCGATAAGTCGGATTATTAGCATACTAAGAACATAGAACTTATCGAAATCGATCCGGAATTCAAGTAAAAAAAAAAAAACTACCACTAACCGTTTTAATCAAGCGTTTGTCTCCTATTTTTGATCAAGAGACGAATATATTGTAAGAAAAAAAGAAGAAGAAAACTTTGGACTCTAGGGGGTCCGGATTTTGTCTCCTTCTTCATCATCATCATCTTCTTCTTCTTCTTCTTCTTCTTGAAATTTAGAGACCCGGTTTATCCGGACATAATCTCTTCGAGAACGCGTGGTCATTTAAAACAATAACCGGGACAATTTCATAAATTTAGTTTCCCATCTCTTCCCCCGGATCTTGGGAGAGTAATTTTAATCAGGAGTGCTAGTGGTGGGCGCCCCACGGGGCGCCTGTTTCGGGGGACGTATCCGCGCGTCTTCCTGAACTCAGACTCTCCGTTTCACTCCCACAAATACAAGACCTACTAATTTACTGCTACCTGGAACATGTGCTCCGTTGTTCTAACCCTAAGTTACTGCGGCGATTCCTGAAGATTCAACCCGGTTGGGGCATAAATTTAATAAAAACACACACACTCACAAGAAAGAAAGAAAGGAGGTTATAACCGAGGATTCGGGTGGTCCCAATAACTTTTATTTATCCCTTCTTGCCACGGGACACGTCCCTTATCGACGCCCCATCGACCACCTGAAAACTAGGTGTTTTTTTTCCCCTATACCCTTCGAAACTCGATCGGTTGATACACTTCTGGTTCACACAGGTGGCAGATGTGGGACCAATTTTCTCATAAAAATGAATTGGAAAATTTTTATTCATCGATAGATATATTCGTACGTTCTATTTATCAGTGAAAGTGGGCGCGGTATCATGTATGGAGATAAATAATCGCCATAGGAGACAATTTTCTCTCTTTTAATGACCAATATTTTAATTTACGACTGTTTTTTAATCAACTCAACGACGCGAAACAATTTCTCTAATGATCTATCGGATCGGCGTGGAATTTTAGGAATGAAATCCAACCTGTATTCGTTAACGATTATAATTACTTCTTTTTTTTTTCTTCTTATCGCTGTTTGTGATCTGATTTATTAAAATTCTACAACATCAACTGACTGAGATAAAGTTCAATCCTGGGTCACGCGGATATCTGAGACACACCCTGGTCTCAACACACGTACCAATAAACATGGTCTAAATTCAATCTCGGAATCGATCAATTATGCTCAGTCACTAACTTGTCTACCGTCGATCGGATTCGTTGGATTACAATATACCGCAGTAACACATAACCGAACGAGATCCACGCCTCTGATTATTATGAGAAATCGCGTTACACCAGAGAACGAGAGAGAGAGAGAGAGCGAGAGTGGAAAAAAAAGAACGAGATACGCGATTTCATGCAATTACTACGATTATCAAATATGAGATCGACTAAATTTTGCAATCTAACACAATAATTACCGCTATTGCCTAAACGTCTCTGATTTTTTTTTTTTTTTTACCGGTCACGAAGTAAGAGACTGAACTTTAACTTGCAGTCATTAATGGGGTAGATATACACCTTAAAAGATAAAAAAAGTTAAAACTGCCAAAAGTCATTTTTCATATTTTAGATGCATCATAGACGGGCAAAAAATACTTTCTCAAATCATATGAAAACCATTAGAAATTTTCAAAAATGACTTTCGGTGGTGTTTTTAAATTTTTTTCAATTTTCTCCATACATGTGACTACCATCTTCCCTGATATTCTGAAAACATAACGAAATAGGTAATTGTACATTAATTTCGAGTCAAGTTAATGATGATTAATCCGATGACAAAATGTCATTACGGTATTTCGCGGTGTTGCTAAGGAATGTAAGGGTACTGAATTATCCGCAATTATTATTAATTACAACTGGCCTGTTCCACACGACTATAGGGCTATGTCGTTGACAGAAATAAAGGAAGCTTTTTCTCTCTCTCTCCCTCTCTTTCTCTTTCTTCGTCCTCGGAGCGTAGAGTGCAGGAGAGGCTATAAGCGGATAGCCCGCGGTGACCACAGCGCCGATGCACCGGCTGCAGGTTCAGGTTGTCCTTAAGGTATAAGGCATACCTGCGGCCCCGAGTATATTTATGCAAAATAAAGGTGAGGCGCGCACGCGCGCCGGATAGTTGAGGAAATAAATAAAGAAAAAAAAAAGAAGAGAAAGAAATAAAGAAACTCTTAAAAAGTGGTTTAGTTTGCGTTTAACGATAATTTAAAGGTCGTAAATCAGAAACGCATTTACCGAATCAGCGTGAAATTTATAAATTAGCCTTACCCTCTCGTGGCAGATTTGTTGCTCGAGAGCTATAAGCTGCCCCGAGGGAACCCTGCTGATAGGGTGGAAAAACTCGTTCAACTTTCCTGCACGTTTCCACATCGAGATGATGAAAAATAAACCTGAAACAAAAAATAATCAAAGATAGAATCACTATTTCGATACTTCTAGGAGCTAATAATTTGAGAGTGGAAATTTGTCTTGACGTCAAGAATGATAATTTGTTAAACGATATGACGAATTCTTACAAATCGAGAGCTACAGCCGGGAGCTGCGGAATCTGTTTTAGTATTGACAGACAGAAAAAAGTAGAATATAAAAATTTAATTTATATCCTTTCCTACCGCACATGCATTAAAAACTCGTGTTTTTTCTTCCCCTCCTTAACGGGATGGAGGTCACAGTTTTTTTTACCGGGGAAATAAACTTGCCAGTGGGAAAAAAAGTCTCGTAACCATAGCAACGGTGAAATGAACCGAGAAAGTGCTGCCCCCACATGGTTCTAACCTCACTTTCACTCGTTTTTGATGCATATCTGCCATGGGAAGGTAGCAGGCGTTTTGTCTCGAATTGCAACTCGTTCTGAAAAATCGGTGCTCGATAAAAAAACGCCTGCTTCCTTTCCTCGTTGCATATGATATAATATTTTTTCAGATGTATCAGAGAATCAGACGTAATGATGAGAACGACGGTGGTAGGGTATAAAATCGAGTGATTCAATTTATAGACGATAATTGAAAATTATTCGGTAATCCATGTGATTGATTGGAGCCCGTTAACTCGTCCATGCATCACCCGCACCGTGAGGCATATTCCTCTCGGCTCTGGCCAGCGCCCAGTATGTATAATAAACCCGAGGACGACGAAGCACCTCGGAATATCTACGTGGGGTCAGGTCGAACAATAAATTCAATACGCTACGGTTAAACCGGCATACTATCTCGTGCCAGAAACCTACGGGCCCATAGTTTTACATTATGAATTTATTATGGGTTGATGGTGCTCGGCACATACCACATGCCTTTGGTAAAAAAAAAAGAAGATGAAGAAGAAGATGAAAAAAAAAAAACACGTCCGTAAACTGGACTCGAGACACGAGTATTGATTTATCGACATTATCTCCTCTCGATCCTCGAATTCTTCATATAATTGACAATATCTACGATGTTTTACACATTTTACACAATCTTTGATATTTCTTTTTCCACGAGCAATACAATTTTTTAATGTGGATCTTTATTTTGTGTGAATTCGATTACCTGGTGTTATCCAATTGTTGACCTACTGCGGATTCAAGATTGTTAAATTTTGAAAATTCACCCAGATTTAATCAAGAAAAGGAGCCTTAATTCAATTGTAAAGAGAATTTTTCAACTTCATCAGTTAGAAAACATACCGATAATCATTTCAATCCAAAGAAGCTAAGGGAAGACTGGGATAAAACTTGGTGATAAGACAAATCAAGATCCAAAATCCATTAATTATCTCAACCACAGTTGAAGTGTGGTGAACTTTGGTCAAGATGTAATATCAAACTGTTACCTGTCTCCTGAAATAGGGAAAAGAAGGAGGGAATAAATATGGTGTGAAGCCAATTGAACGGGAATAGAATTTCGTAAGGGAGGTAAGAGAGAGTATGGTGTAAAATTGTCGACTACATTAATCAAAAAGTATGGGGTCTAAGCGCAAGAAATACTCTTTCGTATTTCGAGCTTTGGCGCAGTCCATTTATCACCGAGTAGGAGCAGCAAAGGAACGTATTTGTAGGCAGTGGCTATACCCGGACCGCTAACAAGTGGATACCCTGTCCCCGAGGATGATGTAGCACCGGCTCGCCAAGACCCCCTACGGCGTCTGACACCTAGAGCCCAACGGCGGAGGAGAGGTCCAATTGCTAAATGAATATAGAAAATATTCGACGATGAGGTGATGCGATGAGTTTGAGGGAGGATACCGAGCGAGCAGCGAGAATATCCGCGATGATGGTGATGTTACAACGCCGTTATGCGGAAAGACGTGACGGCGATAGAGCAACACGTCCTGGGAGGATCGTAACGTCACTCCCGAGACCCGTTCCTCCGTCAAATTATGAAACGAGGATGGAAACGCGTGCTGGAGGCGGCCTCGGGCGATGCGAATTCAATAAACGTCCGGTTTTATTCTTTTCTTTTTCTGGTTTTTTTTTTCTAACAAAACCCCGGTGAAACGAGGAGTTTAAAAAATCACGGAGGGTTTAGGGCGTAGAGAAGCGTGAGACAAGCTACCATTAATACATCGCCTCGCGAGTCATATTCTCACCAGGACCTCGGGCCACGGGGGCGGTTCGAAGCCTCTTTTCATTAGCTCGGTGCAAAATGAAATTCACTTGGAAAAAATGTCACAGAATTATGACGTAGCCGGAGCAGACTGGTTTTCGGAGAAGTTCCTCCATACTCCCAAAATCATTGATATTTCATCCAAAGTTCATCACACATCGTTCGGAGTCATTTACACCGGTTTGCGGAGCTTGATTTTTGTGTTTAGAGCCAATCTTGAAATGGAGGAAAACTTTCCAAAGACTTTTTTGACCGAAATCTTGAGAACCTGAAGATTTTTGGTTCCGTTTTTAGCCTAGAAATCGGAAAGTGGTACGAATGAGTTCCCATCGAGTAACCGCAGTACCGCGTTTATGGTTCGCATGATGTTATTACGGTTATATTTCCGTATATTTTTTCTTCTATCGTAAGAGCGAGCCTCGGCAACGTCACGGAGTCTGCAATTACTAATTTAGAGGCGAGACCAAGTCGTGCCAAATCCCTGACTCGGGGCAATCCTCCTCCTCGTGTTGTACATATACGATACGATACGGGGTCTGACGATGAACTCTGTGCGGCATAAAACCCGCCTTTGCTAAAACTCTTTGCGGAGGATGGAAACGATGCCGGTTTTAATCTCGTTGTACGTCGTTCAGGAAGATCAGGAAGATCCCTTTCCCAACAGTTTTACGCTCGTAGAGTCTAGAATGTTTTTACTCCGATACACAGAAGTGGTTTTATATCATCCTCTCAGTTCTCACATGCTGCACGAAACCCTTTCCTCCTCTACATCTCGACTCTATACTCCGCGGTCTCGGGTCTCCGTGAACAATAAACCCGGGGCTATTAATATTAGCCCACTATCTCTCGGCTATCGCTTAGTTCACACTCCCCACGCTTTCGAATAACACGATTCAGAGGGGGACATTTTCATCGTTTATTGATGCCCCTCGTTAACGGGCACTCTGCACCGCATTAATCAATTAGAAAAAGAATATAATCCGAGATACGTAGCGCCCTCAAAAACACCCGCGTCGGTCAAACCAGGCGAGTATATCTTCTGATCTAATTCAAAGACCTTCACCGTTCAAAGTTCATATTTTCAGAACGTTCTGACTATCCACAGAGTTTCCAGTGACTCACATAAATTTATAACGATTCTGTGGGAGAATGATACTCATCGATCGATGTAATCGAATTTTGGCAACAGTGACTTGAACCTGCAAACGGGGAAACTAATTTCGCGAACTCCTAAATCCATTTGTTAAACTGATTAAAAATTGAAAGAAAGATACAAAGTCCAGTGGGAATTGATTGACGTGTCAATTGAGTGAAAATAGTTTGAAATATCACAGTTTTGGTAGATAATCGAATCCTAGAGGAGGATAAGAAGGACCGTCGCGTCGGAAAGCGTATATTTTCCACCCAGGGGTGGAATAAGATCTTAATAAATGGCGTAATTTAATCGAGTCATTCGGTCCTGTGTCGCATCCGAGGTGAGAAATGTCTTGGACGGAGTGACCGATGTCTACACAATCTCGCTGTCCCCCCTTTTGACATATAGTTCTGATAAAAAGAGTAGAAAAAAACATTTGAGCCTCCGACAAGAGCATAGGCTATCCCGAGTCGTTGTTGGACAGAGCCCCTCGTCGAAGGTGGTAAATCATTTTCTCTGCATCTGACAAGTGTGAAAATATTTTGATACATCCTATAGTAGATTTCTGTATTGAAATTGATTCGGGAGATTAATCTTGTCGAATCGATACGCGAAGGTTGAGACCGTAAGGTTTTCAAGGCATTCGATTGCGTCCCAACAATTAGCCTGAGAACGAGTTGCGAGCGATTTGTCGCCCGAGATTTATAGCTTCATACAAGCGCCTCTGCGCTCCGCGGCCCGTCCCATTCGACCGTCTCTTTTCCTCTCTGCTTTGGTACACCGAACCGTGAACGGAGCAGCTCGGTGCTCGCGCCGAGGCGGAGAAAATCTCTCGGTTCCTTATACTTCGAATCAATTCCTATAGAAGCCCCTGGCCGCAGCGGAGGCCCTGATATAGGCGCAGCCGTAAGTCTCTCAACGTCCGTCCGCGAGACGACGGATTTCTAGCGAGATTGTCCGCATTCGTAGATATCCATAAAGTAGAATCCCCACATTGGAATTCGTTTCTCCGATGCATAACCGCTCGCGTCGGGTAATACTTCTTACCCCGCGCAATCATAGATTTTCCTTATCGCGGTTCAAACCGAAACGGATCTGACCTCTGCTCCGTCTGTGTCAGCGACAAACTCCGACAGTTGGTGACACAAAAAATGGTCCATCAGTATCCATTTTTAGCAAACTTGAAGACATCTTGAGGATGTACTTCAGGCTGAGAATTATTTACTATACAATTGACATTGTGCCGATGACAACTTTTTCTCCATATCAGAATAGAAAGAAGAGTTGATTCACGCGAGGAATTTGTTGTACGGTGACAAAGGTTATCAAAAATGGAGTGTGAAACAATCATTTCCCCCAAAAAGACACTTTTTTGTCGTTTTTTTTTTTGTTATTTTTTGATAAATATGAAAGTAATTTACTTGGATTCAGTGACCAGACCCAAAAAAGCTTACGTGGAATCGTTCATGATGTATCAAAGAAGATATCTGTGAAACTAGAAGTTGTTTCAATAAATATTTCATCGCCAGAGATAATCAAAGATTTGTAGAAGGCTGCGTATCAATTGAGAACTACAAAAAAATAGTAGTCCAAGTAAACTCATATTGTTTTATATTTGGTATTAGTTTGGTCCGATGACAAGTTCCAATTTTCTCATCACTCTTGACGATCTTCGCAATGGCTTTGCAATCAGATCATTTTTACAGAGATTATCACCGTTGGTCCCTAATTAGAACACTTTGAAAATCATATTCGGATTTGATCCTTGCAGATATTGAAATCGCATCATTCCGGGCCTCTTCGAACCCGACCATGGACCCTTAATCAACGAAAATGTAGAAACGTTGTGTAGAACGGTCACGTGGGGGGGTGTAACGGTGAATTTTATAACTGATCAAACCCGAGGTTCGTGTACTCTTTAGCATACCCGGATGCCCGGTGACGTCGAACGTGGTTGGGGGTTCCCCTCGGTTCCTGGGTTCACGTCGCTAGCAGTCGGCGTAGTCCTGTGTTGTCACAGGTGAGACAGATCGACGCGGTGGCGGCAAAAGGCCACAAAGGACGCTGAGATTATTTAAATCTATACTCGACTCGTCGGGGGATATTCCCCCACCCCAACCCCCATCCCCACGCTTCGTCCTCGACCGAGAAAACCTGCGGAACTTGAACGTGAACATCCTCGATCGAATGCCTCCAGGAGTTCAGAGTTTCTACTATACCGAGTTTAGAGAATAAGGTTATTACGCCGAAAGAGAACGATCCAGGAAGTGTCGCGGGTCCGTTGCATTATTCAGAAAAAAATTCAGTTGCAAAAATTACGCACAATGGCGCCAGAGTAGCCGGGGACTCGGTGCAGCTCGTTCTCTTCTGAAACTCCCCCTTGGAGTAAGAGGAGACTCCGCGTAGGCTCCGCGGTACCGAGACACTGGCCCTTACTTGACCGAGTCAACTCTATTGTCCGGTTAGTTTAACTGTGTAAATTCCCCGGCTGATATCCATACAGTGCGGCAGGTTGCGCCGGCGACACCTCGCGGTAGGACCTCGTAAATATCGGAGTTGCATTCCTAATTCTTCCTATTGCATTGTTCATGGTTAGAGGCGAAACGGACTAACTACAAGTCGAGTCGCGCGCGATAAGTAGCCTCGGAATTCCGCGAGGCTTTCGGCTGCTGGAAAGAATACACCGCATTCGCATTCGGAGAAGACGCGGTTGCTTGCCTGTATAGCATCGAGGAAACGATGCCTTCCTCTATCTCGTCTCTATCGAGGAAGTAATGTCGTTCATTAACAGAGTGAAAGACGCTGCGCAGCCCGGCTAAAAATAATCAAATAAGTATCGAGTGTCGTACAACTGAATTGGCACTTGTTAAGCGTAACGTACAACCCCGGTATCGATAAGCGTTCGATACCCCGCGGCAGCGGGAGCGTAGGCGAGTTTCTCGAACCTCGTTAAGAGAGAATCGTTATACGCCCGCAGGAAGAATCGGCTAATAGATTCGTTTAACCCCCTTCCACGTGTCCCAATGGTAATTAATGTCGCCGTTAACGAGATAACGATTCGTCAAACCATTTCACGACCCCACAAGGAGTCGAGTGGGCCAGAGGAAAATCACAGCCTCGTCTGGATCGAGGGAAAAATAACTCGACAGATCAATCTTTTTTTAATTTGAATTAGTCTGCATTAATATGTTCAATCCAATTCAATTCACTATAATTCATTCGATTCACGCCAAAACGTCTAGATTCAGCGAAACGAGACCAAACTTGGATCAAGGTTTCCTCGAGGTTCTCAGGTCTCGAGGAAACCCCGTCATACTTCATTGGATTAATATTGTAACCAAATTATTCATCTGGTAAGCACCTACGTGAGATGGCTTTACACCGAGTCAAGTAGTATCCTCTGCGTACTTCTTTAGTCCGAGATAGCGAGGGGTCTGTGATATATGAGGCCACACAAAGCGCATAACGGATTCTAAATCCGTATTAATAGCATCTTTCGCAAGATATCTCGAGAATGAGTAGAAGGAGAAGAAGAAAGGTCGAAAATGAATCGAAGGAGATAAAAAAAAAAGGTTTGGATAATCTGATAATCTTCGATCGTAACTCAAGTGCCTATTAATTTCGATTAGTGTATTTTTCTCGTGTTATGTGAACATTTTTGTTCCGTTTCTACTGCACAAAAAAAAAAGTTGAATGACAAAATCTTGGTTACACATATGCGTCCGGTTGGTAGAAGCCATTAAGAATCAGTGACGCGAGTAACATGCCCAAAAACAATGCAATTTGTAGCCGCTAGGTGGTCCAACGGGGTGATCGGTCCCTCACCCTCGGCGATCTTTAACTTCGAACAATCCAAATATACCCAGCTGATAAAATACTGTCAGCATTGCTATCGCGAAACGCTACAAGAGACTCAATGGGCTACCTACAACCCGGGCGCATTTTTTTCTCAACTCAACAGAACCTCCGCGGAGAAGTGGTAGCTGATATACTCTGGTTAAGGAATTTATCTGTTAGTTTGATTTTTTTTTGTTTTTTTTTTTGTATCAAGCTTTAAACTCCGGGCTACCGAAAATATCCGACTCCCGTGGATACGCAGAATGGGATAAAAGCTCTCTCTTTTTTTTTCAACTGCAAGATAAAATAGTCACGAGAGGTCGAGCAATAAGGAACAGAACGGTCCTGTGGTTTGAACCGCGGTCTCCGCTGCAGAGAACCTGACGGTCGTCTTAGCGACGCGACCGGCCATCATCAGGAGTTATGATGATTGCAGGCTGTTACCATTTACAGTGGTAGAGTCTGTCGCGCACGGGGGAACCTAGGAAGCTGGTAAATATATGAAAAAAGAAAATAGAAATAAAGCCATACGTGTACGATAATAATTAGCGTTTCTTTATTCCCTCCGCCTCGGTTCCTCGATATTAATAATTATCCGATACTCGGAAACTTTGCCACATGAAAATTCGTCTCGGGAGATTAAAACCAGCTGAAGCGAAATAAAGACCCGCGAGAATTGGCTCCCGGAGCCGAGGTACGTATGAATGCACACCGGGTAATGAAACTCGTCGAGTCCACCGAGAAATAACACGAGACGCATAACTCATTGTCGAGACTACCAGCTGCGGTCTCGAGACCGATAAGATTCCCGATAACTAAAAATCGAAGGACGTCAGGTAATTAGGGAGTAAACTAACCGCGTTTAGCTGATCGATCTATGGATCGCAAAAGGAGCGTGGCATCCGTCAGGCTGAAAAAAAATCCTCGTGGGATCGCCTGATACGGTTAAACGGGCGAATGGTCTATTAGTACCGATACTCCGGGCATTATTTGTTAAAAATCGATCGTAAACTCGGCCAAGCCATCGGCGTCGTTGTTGCCTCTGGATCTGAGCACATCGCTGATTGGGACAAATGAGACGCGGACTGCGAATTTATACGACAATTTTCTCTATATGGTTTCCAACAGGACACCGCGGCCGAGGGATCGAAAGACTCTCGACAAATCGGTCGATCCGGTTGCGGATAATTTCCACTCTGTATCGAGGATATTTGATTGCACCGCGGGCCTAAGAGGGTAGCGAATTCTCCTCTTCCCCTTCCCCTTCCCCTTCCACGTACCGGTCGCGTTGTAAATCAACCCGTTGCACCTTCCTCGTGGACAATGCTGGACTAATCTTCCATCACGAGTGCGAGATATAACTACGCCCGCATACCGTATTGTGATTTACCACCCTGCGTCTTTGCGGCCTCCGCTGCAGCGCCGACCTCCGTTATATACGAGCTAAGCTAGCTGGACGAGGAGTTGAGGTAGCGAAACACTCGACGTGGAATATCGCCTCGGTCGGGCACGCGCTGCACCTTGCTCCCCCAGCTTTCAGTTACACTTACGACACTTACGTTTTTCAAAATCGATACATGTACCGTGAATCAACGAAAATTTAACGAGTTTTTCATATTTGCACATTTGGACCTGTTCAAAAATCCAAACCAGACTTCAAGAACTCAGTAGACCAGTCGTTCTACAATTTTGGAACCATTGACACAACTTTTGGAATTTCGTCTTGTCGAAAATATCGCGAAATTCAATTTTTTGTCTCGGTTAAGTTTTAGGAAAACTTTGAACGACGAAACCGAAGAAAAGAAATTTCAATTTCCGGTACCTGAAGACGAGTAAAATTTACGTGTCAGTTATTTTCCTTCAAAAATGATGACTCACGATTCAGTGGCAGACCGGAAGCCCTTCGACAACCTTCAGTGTTCGCGATTGCGCAAAATGTATGATTGAGAGAATGAAATATTCAATTCAAGTCCCTAGGCTGTTTATTTTCGACGATATATTCTGACGGAATGAAATCGTGTTAATAATTCTTCTCGTACTCTGACGTGTTTGCCGAGCACTCTTTGAGCGGAATGGAGTAGCCAGCGTTGGTACTAATTACTTTTAGTGATTCCAACAAAAATGTTTTTCTTCCATTTCATTTCGTTTTTTTTTCCTCTTACGTTGTTGTCGGACGCACACTGGAAGATCAAGAGATCCTACGTTCGCCCCTGGATGCAGCACAGAGGCCTTATATAACTGCCCTCGGGGCAGACTAGCAGAAAATTAACACTTCTAGTGCGACTCAATACTCGAATCCAACCTCCAGTCGGGTTTACTTATGTTAATTCCAGTCCACGTCTCATCACGGTTGTACTCTACCTCGCCGCTTCAAATATATTAATTAACATCGCCATCAAGCTCTACGTCGAGCCCGGAGCGCACTGCCTCCGCAGTGCCACGACGAGAGATAAGAGGAGAGAGAGAAAACAAAAAACCTCCAAGTTTCTCCGAGAATCTAAACTCAGCGATGAAAAATAAAATTACATTAAAATCCCTTCTCGATTATATCCGTTGTCTGGGATATACGGGATCGAACCGCGTTTGGATTTAAACGTAGAGAAAGAGGGGATGTGTTTGAATGAGAGAAGAGGAAAAAAGAAAAGAAAAGAAAAGAAGAAAAAAAAATCGGTAACACCGAGCAGCGATCGAACGACGTTAGAAAAGCCCGCAGAACGAAACACACCGCGCGTCGAGAGATCACAATCTCTTGTAGAGGCTCTCTTGAGTAGTGAGTAAAAGGTGGCTAACACGTCGAACAACGTCGCTGTAATCTAATGAGCACCTGCTAGCAGCACCGCCCACATAGGGAACCACACACGGGTAGAGAGAAACCGAGAAAACGCCGCTAGAGAATCCTCTTCCTTCGAATGGTCTTCGGATAAAACCTGAGCGCGCATTCCTCAACTCACTTACTCACTTGCTCACTTATTGTTAGTTCCATCGGTACCGAAAGCCAAACAAATTCAAGAAGACAAAAGTCGAATTAATTGAATCAATCGAGCCCGATTCTCTGCCGCTGCGTGTGGGTTTGTTCGATGGGGGTACAGGTGCCACGGATTCGTGTCGAATGGCTCCTAGCCTAACCTAAGCCCAACCGCGCGTGCGGTCATTTGTGTGAGCTTGAGGCACCCGGAGATCGGAGATCGGAGATGAACGAGAGGAGACGGTGTGCGTGTGAAAGTCGCGGTTGGGTCAACCCGCCTCTACGAGACGACCTCTTCCTCTTATCCACGCACGTTTTTCCCGAACCTCTTTAATAGGCTGTAGGAATATGATCGGTGTTATTCGATGACGAACCAACAAATACCAAATACCTTGTCGTTGCTTTCATTAAGGGGACCGGTACAGCCTGATTCAACACATTTTCCATACACCAAATGGTCAGTTATGGTCAGTTATCGAAAATTGCTGATAACTTTGGTCCAAAAATGTTGTTTTTTGTGTGAATTTTGTGTGAAAAAGTGAATTTTTCGATGTGTAGGTAATAAACTTTGGATAAGAAATTGTTTGTGAAATAATCGAGCAGAAAGAAAAGAGAGATGGAGAGCGAGAGGCACTTAACAGTTTTAACTAATTTCATTATAAAGGTTATTTATCGAGGCAAGAATTTTGTAAACGGTTTTCGCCGCCGTCGCATAACCGACTGATATATGACACACCTTTTGCAGAATTCAGTGACTATGTCGCACGTACACGCGTTTACATATTAAATTTGTTCGTTGAATATCTTTTCCGGCTCGAGCTAACAAGAAGGAAAAGAAGAAGAAGAAGAAGAAGAAGAAGAAGAAGGGGCCAAAGTTAACTGAATGAAAAATAAAGCGAGAAAAGACACTTAATTCCGGGATCAGTTTATCAAGAACACCGTTTCTTAATCAAAGAAACGAGATACTAGTTTTCGGTGAGCCTGCCGCATAGTAGGTGTCCGGGAATCCGAGATAAAAAATGGTTTTGAATAATAAATTAATGGCTCACTGTGTCAGGCTCATTCATGAATTTTCTAAAAATATATGTAAAATATTGTGTAAAAAAATAACGAAAGATAGGAACAATTGCCCGAGGGTTTACCATCGGATATGAAATAATAACCGCTGGGTGTGGTGGTTTGTATCGTTGAGAATTTCTACACCGTGTCGAATAACCTCGCAATCAAATGGACCCTGCTATAAAATCTGGTTTCTTGTACTTTTCGGACTGTTGCGCCTATTAAAATATTTAATTACCATATTTGACACGAAACATTATTATACCCCGGGGCTCTGGTTTCCACTATACCCAGGTGACATCATCGAACGTCCACCGATAGACGAAGATATATAAAAAAAAACGTTCAGAGGGGTCAATACAAAGTGCGATCAATTTATTAAACATTTTTTGGCTAATCCGATGAGAAAATGGGGGCAAAACTATAAGCCACTCAATAATAATTAATTACCGAAGGTGAGGTTCTATGAGAACCCTCAGGGAATTATGAGTATAGAAAGTTTTCATTTCCATCATTTTTTTTTCCTTGTTCATTGAGGCTATAATAACGATCTCTGACATTTTTCTCACAGTCGTAACATCGACGATGTCAATATCCGAAAATGTAGAAATGAATAGAAAAAAAAGCCTATCAAAGGGATTCGACAGTAAAATGAAACAGTTTGGAAAGATTACCGGTATCTGTTGCGTGTGTGGCTTCGACGTAACGGTACAGAGCTATACTCGCATAGTCGATACTCGACGCTCTCGGATCGATTGAGACTTGAATGAAATGATTATTTTTTTTCTTACCACCAGCAGCAGCAGCAGCAGCAGATCTGTCTATAACATGAACCGAAACAAAAATATATATGAGTGTACGAAAAAGAATTTAAAAAAATATTGAATAGAATATTATCCGAGGCAGACAACTGCACTTAGCCGACTGGTTGATATACTGGTCATAAAGTGCGTGGCATAAATCATCGTCGGGGTGATTTTCTGACTCGGGAAGAAACGCAACGCGGTTCTTTCTTTTTTTTTCCTCCTCAACGACTTGCAATAGAATCTGAATCTTCAAGTTTGACTTGAATCTTGAAAAAAAGAAGAAAAAAAACGTTTAATGGATCGAGGTCACTTTCAAACACTCGGCATCATCGCTTCTAATAAAAGAGAATGGACCAATTGACCGTCTCTGTTGAGGTGAAGAAAACAAGAAAGCAAAAAAAAAAAAAAAAAGGTGGTAAATCGTTACGTGTGATAATGAGTCGATCAATTTTCGAAAAAAGGCGGAGACGACGATGGTCAGGAGCGAGTCAGAGAGGTCAGACGACATCGCGGATATAATTTGTGCGTCTAGTATAGCTAAATGTCAAATACGAAACCGGGTTATTAATAAATCCATAGCGCTAACCCAGACATTTGTAACGTCCATCTTCGAGCCTCGGGGCAAAAAAAAAGGTGACCACGACTGTCCCCCGCACAGTGAATTCATCGGTGAGAGAGCGAATATATTAACCTACATGAGAAGATCTTCAGGGCTTTGAGTGAATCAGTTTTATGAATTGAAAAAATTACGTAACGTTTATGGACAATACAATTTTTGGTTTATGGTCATTCAATTTTTGTACAATAAAACGTCGTTTAAAGATCTAGTTCGGGTTGAGAAAGGCCCAAACTTTTTATTGCGGATTCCTCTACTGAATACATTAACCTATCAATATCTGCAAAGATCAATTTTTGCAGTGTTCTTTTTGAAATAGTATATTTGTGAAACTAGAAGATACCTTCTTTGATACATCATGAACAATTCCACGTGAGCTTTTTTGGGTCTAGTTACCGAATCCAGATAAATTATGTTCATATTTATGAAAAAATGACAAAAAAAACGACAAAAAAGTGCCTTTTTTTGGGGGAAATGATTGTTTCAAACTTGATTTTTGAGAACTTTTGTCACCGTACAACAAATTCCTCACGTGAATCTACTCTTCTTCCTATTCTGATATTGAAAAAAATAGAGATTCCTGTAACTCAAGTTCTTCGTATCGAGTTATCAGCTTATATTCTGGTTTTCTTTTCACTTTTCAATGTAAAAACTTGTGAGAAAAAGTTAACATCGGTACAATATCAATTGCGGAAGGTAGTTTCTACAACCTGAACCACATCCTTGACTAATAGAGATACGATTGTGGGAGCGATAAGTGTCAATCCGTTAGAAATAGCGCAATCACTAATTAGTGGCAATTCGAAAAGGCCTCGATTCGGATATGAAATCGACGTAGAGCGGATAGAACGGGGCTCTTTGCCTTCGTACCGTTCCCAGTGCCGGTCGTATAGGATCAGGGTATATCGCTTGACGCGGTGCGAAACCTCCTCGGTATCTGGTATAGATCGGAATTCAGGTACACGGAGGAGCATCTACCCCAACGCCCTGCAACACCTCGGTGTATCCAGAAGTTCCCCGGGTATCCGTACCAGCGAATAAGCTGGAAGTTGGAAGTTGGAACTGCGGCCTGACTTCTATCTCTCTCTCTCTCTCTCTCTCTCTTTCCCCATCCCGGCGTATCGAGAGAGGGAGACAGAGATAGAGAGCCCCGGGGTGATCTACCGCCCCGAGCCAAGCCCCTCATTAACGCCTTCGCTAAGAAATTACACGCAGTCAGTGGCGAACAAGAGCAAGAAGAATATGTCGAGCCTGAGCGTTGGCCAGCGCACTGCAACTGCATTGAATGGTATGGCTCGAACTCGGTCCGAGACCGTGCGAAAGTAAAAAGGTTCACTCGCCACAAGCCACGGAGAGTTCGCAGTTCCGATCGAGATTTAACGCAAGATAAGCTCGAACCACGTGCCTCTCCGCATTATCCCAGTTTTATCTGGTCTGATTTATTCCCCTTTTCGAGGGTACGTGTACGTGTACCCGCAGAGGCCGAGGCCGAGGCCGGGGTTAGACGATTTCACCCACATCGGTCACCGGGGCCGATGACATCCTGCAGCGGGGGGTCGCGATGTTCACGTCAGACCGTCAGTCAGCTCTGACGGTCTACACTGACTTCTCAACTCTGCTCGAGGATTACCGAGAGGAAAATGTTACGGTGAACGAGGGCGTAGATATCGTCTTGATTGATGAATTATTTATACGCGTGAACTCTGACGAGATTATACGGGACCGAAGAGAAGAAGAGAAGAAGAGAAGAGAGTAAAAATGGAGCAGGTCGAAAAGCTACCATAAAATCGAAGGAGAGACCTTACGCGGGGCGTATAGAGCACGACGAGGAGGCGTGTAGACTAGAATGTTCTGTGTCTGCCGGATGTCTAAATGTTGACAAGCCTTGGCGAGCGGCTAATAGCCGTTTAATAAGATTACGTCTCTCCGGGACGGACAGGGACGGGTTGCTCCGAACCACGAACAAACCTCTAACGGACAGACGGACGTTCCTACGTACAGACGTGGTTGACGTAGCCGGAACACGTACAGATCTTCTTCTTATTGTGTGTATGAGCCGAGGAACGCGTTTCGCTGTGTTACGTGTGTCGTAACCTGCTATTTGTTTTCAAAGGAACCAGTACACCGTGATTCAACAAATTCTGTGATGAGTTATGGTCAGTTATCAAAATTGATAACTTGTTTCAACATTTTTGGATTTCAATTTCCCTCATTCCTATTCTTATTCAAGTTCTTCTATTCTTCTAATGTAGAATCGTTCGCAATCGAGTTTGAATATTGAACGATTCCTGTTCCAACGTTTCTTATTCTGTCACGAAGTGTCGAGGCCGTTGGGGTCAGAACGCGTATGGAAATTAGCAAGCGCTCGCAGAACTGAGAAGATCAGAATTCTGAAATCACGCTTGTGCCAAATTTATTCAAATGTATTCAATCAGAATCGGGGACTATATACGAGATTAGAGAATCGACTACACGCGTTCATATCACAGGAGGATCGTAGAATCGATTCGTAAGGCGATTACCATTTAAACATCAATATTTCACATTTATTACTTCTACACTCATTTTTTTCCCCTTGGTTTTCGATTCGCCTTTTTTTTCGCGTTGAATAACGCGCGCGGTCGTGTCGTTCGAGGTAACGAATGGCGTCGAGCGGGGTCGGAGGTTTAAAATTCCACAATATCTATGTACGTTAAGTACGTTAAGTGTGTACCTCGGGACTTTCTCTGAAGCTTAATACCTACAATCGTTGACCATATTTCAAAGAGTTGACATTTTTTTTGTCGTTCATTTAGTATCAGACTACAAGCCTGCAGTAGGCAGTACCTACTCCTCATAACACGTGTTATCCGAGGTTTATTTGAATAACAGAACAACCGGAGGGAGGGAATATAAATCCTAAAATATCGTTACGCTATTAAAAATTTCTGTATCAAGTTTCGTAAAAATGTACATATACTTTTTGTGTATTACAGTTTTGAAAATGCAAAATCCTTCTGAAATTTCGTAGCCAAGATTATATGAAATTTTATGCACAGAATGTTTTGAAAATTCCGCTGAATACTCATATGATATGAAAATTCATGATAATTTCATTGAAAAATGGGTTTCCACCCAATCGGATCATAAAATATTGCAGAATGAACCAAAAAATGATAATTTCACGCTTCTAAATGGATGGACTATTGATAACTGACTGAAATACCGTTTCTCACTGAAAACTAAAAAAGAATCACAGTATATTTTGAATCTCCAAAACAGTTTCACAAGTTTAACAGAACCGTATATCGATATTGAGCTACAGTGATAATTTCAAGATGTTCGATATTAATGTCATTTCAATCGCCAGGATTTGTAAATTTAATTCCTGTTTGTAAAAGAAATTTCCACATATTTTTACCAGCCAACACTGGAAGTTGATTCGATTTTCGAAAATAGTCGCACTCCTCTTTTTCTGTTCGACTCGTGACAAGATTTGATTATTATTCGGCGCCAGAGAGAGCTCCTCGGTTTCGCGGGGCAATATGGATAAAATTTATCGGTTTTATAACCGGCGCATGATATTTCGGGCGAGGTATACAACCGGGGCCCCAGCTGCCGTTGGTGCCGGACCACCGGCCACCCATGGTGGACGCTCGTATCACCCCATATATTAAACCTCGTGGCCTCTCAGGTCGCGCTATTATTCGGATATATTTATACCGGTGCGTTCCTTCCTTCCCCGGGCGAGTACTCGCGCCCGGGTCCCGAAAAACCCTCCTAAATCATCTTAATACGCGGCGATTACGCGCCTCGGAATATTCCCTTTCCCACATTTCCCTCGTTTCTTATTTCTCGTTCTCCTTCTGGATGTAGGCTAGGCCGCGTAAATCTGACCGCGAGACGGACCTCGGCGCTCGACGCCATCTGTCGGCGTCGTCGGGTAGTAAAACCGTACATCTTACACCTGTTATTACGCAGGTTCCGATATATCAAGGCAGACCGAGGTGGAAATGAAAAATTCATCAGAAAATACGTCTGGTACGCGATAGGGTATTCGCGCATTCTTACCGGTTAATGACAGCAATGAATCCTGTGAGACGTAAACCTGCGGGTCCGGCGTCAACCCCGGCAGTAGAATGCCTGCGAATACTCATACGCGGCTTATGTAACATCGAAAAAATGATCTCCTCTTCTTCCCCCCAACCCCCGATCCCCGTTATCCCCTTATCGTCGTTCTCTCCTCAGCGACTGCGTCGGACATTACGTACATTTTTACCACCATCAGACTATTAATTTCGTAGGCATAGAACTCGCCTCGTGGCGCATGCGAGAGAGGAGGATAACCTGAGAGGATCGCTACGGGTATACCACGAACCTGTGTAAGAGACTTGTTCACCGGCGTCGGCGGCCACCTTAGCGTCGGTGCGCGGGTGTGGCGAATACGTGCAGAGGTCGAGGGTCGCAGCCTGGACCCCGCGTTCACCACCGGAGCCCAGCCCCGGTCCATAGGCGTGGGAGAGTTCATTCGGCAGAGATACCTATCGACGATTCCTATACGTAG
The DNA here is from genome assembly GCA_018420115.1 of Euura saliciscinereae. Lineage (NCBI taxonomy): Eukaryota > Metazoa > Arthropoda > Insecta > Hymenoptera > Tenthredinidae > Euura > Euura saliciscinereae. Next base: position 65,255 of record JAFFZH010015805.1, on the reverse strand, counting down.
GTATACCCTACTCTGCCTACTCCGCTCTCTTCTCCACCTCCTCCTCCTTTACTCTAGCGGCTCATAACCGATATCTTTGCCATCGGTCTGCATTTCAATTTTTAGAACAAAAAAAAGAAGACTGCATCCCAGACGGCAGAGCCTAAAATTCGTCGTATGGACGTCAAATGTCCCACTTTTTGACATCTAAATCTTGCCTTAATTTTCAAAGACGTCTTTTCGTCTCTTATAGACGAGATTCAGAGGTCAAAAAGTGCTGTGTTGTCTGAGATTTTTCACTACGTATTCGAGGTGTCAAAAGTTGAGGAAACGAATCGATCGTATGAAGAATATTGATAAATGTGAGACAGCGAAGTATGGAAGTGGGATTTTCTAACGACTTTGGAATAGCTTCCCACAGTAGCTATTTCTCATCGCGTTGAAGATAGGCTCATTTTCATTAACTCCCACTACGTACAGTTACCCCGGGATGCGTTTTACTCGTATTGGTAGACCCTCGGTGGTGTGTATAGAGAAGGAGCCGGTAAGGCAAGGCTTGGGTCTTAGCCTCTAGTTCCTCTGCACCTTCATCATTTGCCGTAAAAGTTATAACTCGATTATCCGCTCAACTAGCAATTTCAATACTATTAAGAATACGCGCGGAGCATGAGGGCCGAGCCGCGGCGGTGGCAAACGCGGAATTAGTTTCGCAGATACACCTCCTTGGTGGATGGAATACCAAAAACGCGATCCCCGGAAGTCCCTCACGCGTCTTGCCAATTAATTACCGCTTTTGAACAATGTCAGTCTCCGATGCTCGTTATTCTTCGAAAATCGTTTCATTTTTTATTCAAAACTCCCCGGGCAGTTCCGAGTCCCGTACATCTGCGTACCTGACCTTTATCCTTATTAGGTCTAAGGACTTCCACGTCTTCCCACGTGCTGATGATCGGTTAGGATTGATATTGTCGCGTATCGGACAGCCGGAAGTCGACTCTGACTTTTCCTCAGGATTTCGCGAGCCCCGTCATCCGGGATTTCCGGCTCGAATTAGACCCCGGATCGTGGTAAAGGGGTGGACATCAATCGGACTCTGACCCGCGGCCGTATCGCGTGATAACTCAAAAAGACAATCGGTCAATAGATTATCCGTGTACGAGGTGAGCGTATGAAATATAACACGTCGAAATCAATGGCATGAAAGTATGATTTATTAATATTGATGGCGTCGAACCGTCGAGACCGAGACGTTCTTTCGGCGATAATTGATGGAGATCAAATGGCGAAATAATTTATCCTACGTGGAAAAAAGAAGAAGAAAAAAATTTCGTTTCCACAAGCCGTGAGGCACATCTTATAAATAACTGCAACGGATCAGGAGCTTTGGCGAAGATTTCCAACGATCGTTGCTCGACTCCGAGTAATCAGAGTCAGAGAACGTAACACGAGTCATGCAGCGCGTGGGTGACGAGGCTCGATACGAGCCGAGAAGTCTACATATATATTTTTATTTTTTCGCTCTATTCTTATACTTGTGACTTTTTTTCATCACCATTTTCTGTCTTTTTATTTGGTTTTATTTTTTTTGTCGGTACAAGAGCGGCGTATAAAAGACACAATAAACATAATGGAGGATTGAGCCGTTGTCGATAGAACCGATCCTATCCCCCAGGCACGTGTTGAGGACTCTCTCGCGATCGCGTGTATGGAAATAACGTTCGGGCTAATTGTGTGATATTGTGCCTTGACAATGCTCTAATGAACCATTGTCCACGCACGCGAGTTTTAACGCGTACGAAATACAATCGGATGTTTGTCAGTACACTCGCACACACGAGGCTCTTCATACCGATCAATGTCGTTTGGCAATTTCATTTTTTTCGATCACTCATGCAAACGCATTCCGATATCTTCCCACTTTCATTGAGGGGACCGGTACAGCGTGATTCAACAAATTCTACATGCTCCAAAAAATCATTAATATCTTATCCAAAGTTCGTTACACATGAAAGAAATTGATTTTCTTAAAAAACCACTTGTCGTATTTTAACCACAATTTTCTTCGGAGAGCAATTCTTCATCATATGAATCAGGGAAACTGAGAAAAAAAAATCCTGTGACGAGTTATGGTCAGTTATCGAAATTTAGCGACAATCTTTTGCCGATAACTCGATCCAAAAATTTTATTTTTCAATTTCCCTCATTCATACGATGAAGGATTGATCTCCGAAGAAAATGAGACGTTGAAAGACATAATCGGATCAACCGTGTGCCTGAAATCTAACGACAAGTGATTTTTGAAAAAAAGTCCATTTTTGTATATAAAAATATGAAGGAAATTAGATTAAAGAAGTTTCATTTTATTTTTTTCAGTTCTCTTCCTAGGCAACAAAGGGGAGAATTTTTTAATTAGCTGCGTGTTTAAAAATATCTATCGTAGACCTGCTATAGCGGCAGTGTTATAAAATAGGTGTGATACCAAAGTCTGTACTTTGAAACCGTTACCTTTGTCATTCCGGCATATGATTTATCTAGAATACCTTTTGAGGAACCTATCATCACGGCTATTAGTATGCTAATAGAACCGTACGAATAGTGATGTTGTTACATAGTAGAAAACACGTGCGATAGAACAAGAATTCGAACACCTATAAGGAGCCGCGAGACAATGATCGCGATGACAAAATTCGTGTTGAATTCTAAGCCAGCCGTATGGATGAAAAAATAAAAATAACAAAAAAATCAGAAGAGTCCAATTACCGATCAAACACGACCTTCTTTTTATACCCGTTCCGCCTCGAGCGTCGAATCAATCCTCTGATCAAACAGTCATTTACAGGATTATTACATCCGATAACGAGACGGGCGTCGAAAAGTCAGTTTTGTTTTATTTCCTCCTCTCGGTGTCGGGATATGAAAAATCTATGCCGATGAATTTTTCAGCGGTTTATATTGTGGCGTATAGACCCGCGGAATGCGGTCCAATTAGAGTATATGCTGCCCCCCTTTTCCGGTGGTGAGAATTAGTTTATTGCTCGTATATAGGTACGGTACGAGATGCAGGACTTAATGGTGCATCGAGCCGTGTGTTTGCATCTCCATCGAGGAGGCAGGAACGTCTCTTTTAAAACAGCTAACAAATCAATTCAATGTTGATTAATGCCCACCTCGAGCGATCTCTTAATTACCTGAGTAATTACTTGATTGCCCATCAGACTCTCGGAAGATCCAGTCTAACCACCGAGCCTTCGCTTGGCAGGGAGTGTGTCCTCCCGGACGGTGATCAGTCAACTGGACGTTTAGCAAAACGACTCTTTTCCCCCTTTTTTTTATCACAAATAAACGACAAAAAAAACGAAGAAATTCTTACTCGATATTTTAGCGATGTACAATACCGCGAGGAGATGGGATTCGGTCCTGATGTTGACCGGTTTTATTACGGTCGCACTTTAATCTAGAAATCATGTAGATTTGATCAAACAGTAAATATCTGGTCCCGGCGCGGTTCTCGCCAGAGGACGGTATTATATGTAAGAAATTCTTTTGGAAAAAGGAAAATAAAAAAAAATTTCTCTGCCCTCCGGAGATCGCAGATCACCTGCAGTACTCGGTCCACAACCTGCGGGCAGCATGGTTGACCTTGCGTTATTTATTAGAGCCTCGAAGGACCCCGAGACATTTCGCCACTTTAGTACAAGTGAGAAAGAGGCAAAAGGAGCCAACAAGAGTAAAAGCCTGACCTTAAACTCGCGAGAGTCTATGAGATGGTATAAACAAGAAGAAGAAGAAGAAGAAGTGGAAGAAGGAGAAGGAAGTTGAGAGGAAGAAGAAAAAACAATTAACAAAACGGACAGCCCTTTTAGAGAAGCTCGCGGTTGTTCGCCTGTGGTCCATAGAAGATCTTCGATCTCGCATCTCTCGGATCTTGGATCTTGGATCTGGTATCCCGAAGAAGAAGAAGAGCAGAGCGAAGAACATCGACGGGCGTATAAAATGATTTAAATTGAATCTATCAAAACAGGAGACTGACGCTCCGCCCCCGCCGAAGAACTCGAGACCCCGGGTCGATCGGAGATCTGGGGGTCATCATCTTTGCCCGGTGCTCCTGCTCGCTTTGCCCGCTGACGGTCAATCAGATAACGCTGTGTTTATGTAACCTCTCACCTCTAATAATCCCCCCCAACGTTGGCTTAGATACTCCTGCCTATTTTTTTTCTCTTCTGTTTTCTTCAGTTTTGTTTTGTTTCCACGATAGATTTGACAGACAGGTTCACTATCTTCGTGATTGTTTAAAAGCCTTCGATCCCCGTCAACCCCCTCCTACGAAACGTCGGGTGATCCTAATGGAGCGATTCATCGCTCGATCGCACTACGATAGGTTGGAAGAATTTATTCGCTGTTTTGTGAACCACTTTCGTCCAAGGGGGAACATGAATCTTAAAATTTCGAAAAAAAGGCAAAACCATTGAAAGTCATTTTGAAAATTTTTTAATGGTTTTAACATGACTTCAGAAAGAATTTTTTTCCGCCTATGATGCACGAAATTGAATCTACCGGTGGACCGATTTTAGTTTTTCGGGTCTCAAACCGTTCGGTATAGAAGCCTATTCAATGTGAACAGATAACTTTTTCATAACCTCATTTTCACTCGAGTTATCACGAAAAGTAACTTACGAAGACACAAAAAAGCTATTTTAGTCTAAAAAATGATGAATTTCGGGTACAATTTTGATCGGATCAAGAAGTTTTTTGTTCATTTTGAGAAGGACTCTTTACTGAATAGTTTGAGACCTGCAAAACTTGAATCGAATCACCGATACATTTTATTTTGTGCATCGTAGACAAAAAAATGTGCTCCCAAAATCGTGTTGAAAAATATTCTGAAATTTTAAGGTGTATGTACCCCCTTAACTTGAGCTCTCCGAGGACTATTATATAGTTTATGTATAGTATATATACAGTGTTATAATTGAAGATACAAATTCCTGATTAAATTACGCTCATTTGAGGGTTTACGACGGTTGTACCGTGGGACGGTTATAGGGACGTTTGTTTATTAAGAAACATTAAAAGGAGGATCGTTCAACGTGATATTCGCGACACATAAATTCAATCATATTATTGTAATTTCGAATGGTGTTAGTATTCTGGTTGAGACAACCTTTCGATTTAGGATCCAATCGGGAAAGGTTTATGCGAACTTCACAGCTGGACACGGGGCCACAGCCACACAGCTGGTATCAACGAGTTTCATTTCGTTTAGTTTCGTTCAGTTTCGTTTCCTTCATGCATACAACATTATTATACCATCGCTATACATTCCCTTCAACGTAAAATACGAGAAACTACACGGTGTTTAGTTAATTAGCAACGACCCAAAACACTCATCCTTCCTCATAACTCTATCAAACCACTAGAATTTATTCATCATGGAATTAAAGGGACGTAAGATGATAAAGAAAAAAAAGGAACTTTCGTTCCAAATTATAAGGTCGAGTCTCCTCCGCAGCAGATTATCCGCACTCTCGAGTCACCCTGTACATTCATTTCCGAAGAGAGCTCGTTCAGTAATTAGGAGGCAGCATTGCACCGCGGGGGGTAACCCTGCAGCATCCAGAGTCTTCGAGGATTCATTCGCATTTTGTGGGTGTAGTTAGTTAGGAAGGTGAAGTGGAGTGGAGTGGAGTTTGGAGACGTGTAACAGGATCGGGATCCGGAGTAAGAGCTAGAGAGGTGGGATCACTGCTGAAGTTCCTTTTCTTTTTTTTTTTGCTGAAATGTTGCCTTTCAAATTGACAGGGACTTTTTAATTAGAGACTTCTCCAGCCGACCCTTCAGCCATTCACGCTGTCGTAGAAGACACACGTAAACTGCAATTCTTCTCCCTCTTCCTTCTTCTTCTCTTCAATCGCTTTATAATTCATTTCTACCCTGGGGATGACGACGACGGGACCTTTTGGCTGACGCGTGCAAACGAGGTAAAAAAAAAGTTTCATACCGAATGAAACAAGAAAAATGAGGTGATCTTCTGAAACGTTCATGTGGTAACGTGATCATAGGGTTTGTGACAAAAATACCATTTGACTTCATATCGCACGCCCATGGGTCGACTTGTTAATGTTAACCCACGCTTTCTATATCCTGGAACAATTACTCTTATACCGGGAAGATGTAAATCAAGAACCTTTCATACTCTCGTATGATATTCGCAATTACAAATCCTTCCATGAATATCCTGGTGCACTAAAATGAACGGAGGATGTGTGAGATGGTCAGGGCAGGGTTCGATGCTGGAGAAGAGAGTTTACGTTACCGAGCTCATTATAATATACCGACCTCTCTTCTCTTCTCTTATTTCTTCACTTCTTCTTCTTCTTCTTCTTCTTCTTCTTCTTGGTCTGCACACAGGTTGAACGCAGGTGCACGCACGCCCTGCAAACCTCGGGACCCCAGTGTGGGATCCACGCCAATTTACCGACTATTTGGACCTCAGCATTTGGTCGGTTATAATGAGACGAGAGGATTGATAGCCTTGTTCCGATATTTCGATATTTCTAATCATCCACACTTCGTTCGGAAATTAAATCGATCGCCGATATCTCAGTGGTTCGATAATACTTGTACCGCATGTTTGTCCTGAGAGAAAGAGACGGAGACAGAGATAGAGTGGGAAATGGTCTCTGTGGTGTGGATATACCCGTGAGATAGTTAAACACGCGCGATCTGTAGCAGAGAAAAGTTTCGCCGCCTTTGTGAGTAAGCGCGTTTCGGAGCGCCCCGTATTAACCCAGCGTGGGGATCCTTCGGAGGTAACACTTGGCGATGTTTGGTGAAACAGTTTGACTCCGTTACATAATTACTGAGCAAACGTTGACTGTCTTTCACGAAGACAGCAACTAAGTCAAATATGTATTTGGATAAGGGAAATGTTTCGGAACCGAAGAGTATCAAGTAAGATTACAAATTTGATGATCAATTTCACTCCGTTTAAGGGGAAACATAAACTTACAAACTTAAAAAAAGTCAAAACCACCGCATGAAAACAGAAAAACGCTATTCTATTCTAGAAAATGATGAATAAAAATCGCGTGGAAAACCTTCAAATGACTTGTGTATGTACCCCCTTAACATATATTGTACAAAAATATAGATCGTTCTAAAACACCGCAAGATGGATAACCCCGGATGATATATCTACGCCGATTTCCTTCGGGGCGAACGAAAATCGATTCCCACTTAGCACCACAGAGCTGTTAGTTACAAATGGCATTAATTTGTTTCATACACGACCTGGCGTGCTTCGATGCCATGCATCATTCAATGATACCGAGGCTTAAGAGGACCTCGAGATATTTTGCGAAAACGTTTAAATTCGTACCAAGCAAAACACAAGACACAAAAAAGAGAAAAAGAAAGAAAAATGACGCCGAAGTGTAAATGAGATGGAAACCAGATCGCCAGGTGCGTGGGTGTCTGGGGCTGAAGCGAAGGTGTTACAAAATACAAAATTGGACCCATTTGTTCCAGTGCCCTCTGTAAAGGCGGCCCGCTGTGCCGCAGGGAACCGAGAATCCCCCCTCGGTTCGCCCCCTCAATACTATAAATCCTTCGAGGTGTTAATACCTTAACACGTACGCACACGATCTTACACCCTTTACCCTTCTTCCGAACGAGGCTTGAATACACCCATTAATAGACACCACGTCCTCGCTGAAGGTGAATTTCAAACGATCGCGTGAATAATATTCATTTTTCCCAAATTTTAAACCGCCAATTGTGAGAATCATTGATGCCTAATTGAACAATAAGTCACATTTCCTCATACTTCTGACAGTTTAATTATCCTCTAAACGTTTTTCGTTGATTATGATTGCTGCAAAGTTCAAATGTGATACGATCGCATCACATTCACAAAATTACAGACTTGGTTGTAATGATAATGAAAGAGAAAAAAGAGAAACTATGACAAAAATGATTGATGACGAAAATCCGAGAGCCTCCGAGGCTGCGGCAAAGTTGAACGTTGGTCCAGTTTTGCGATCAAGACTCGTTATTCTGTCCTCCATTAATATGGCCTCGAAGGCACAGATACAGAGATGCGATGCGTTACATGGCGCGGATGTAGATCGTTGGATAAATTTTTGTCTTACACAGAGCTCTCTTGGTAATCGTTCGATCACGTGAGTCCCTCTAGGAGGAAGTTTGAGATCGAACGTATATAGCGGGTATACATGTGTATATGTATAGAATCTTAAAAGGGAAAAGAGTAATATTAACGTGTAAGAACGATCAGCTCAGGGCATCGGACTTTTCGTAACGCGGCGTGAAACATAATAATTAGTTCCAGTTTAGCGCGGTAATGAGTGCTGGGCCCCATTACGTATCATAATTGTACGCAAACGGCTATTAAAATCGACCTTATAAGCCTTATAAACACGCGCCCGGGTATCGCCCGCATCTCACCATGGGCCCGACGGTAATACCCTGTAATTTCCGACATTCTATACACCACCGCGGGATCTCCGCGCGTTTCCAAACGCCCGATACATATATTCTTTACGAATAATAACCTCGACCTTCCTCTCATTTTGGTCACTCATTTTTTTCATACTTTCTTTTCATTAAATGAACAATTCTAAACCGGCGTCACACACTGTGTTAGAAATTTATGTATCAAATTTCATAAAAAGCCTCAAAGATTCAATTTTCAAAGTTTCAAGCCATCACGTTTTCGTCTGGTATGAGAGAGTTGCGATTATCTCGCTGAGCCGGAATCCAAATGATTATGGAAGGTTTGATAAATCGTTGAATTTTACTCTCCTAAGATCGATTAAAAAATAGAAATATCGTAATACCTACTTGATTTTTTTGTTCAACCCTCGGATCGAGAGGCACGCGATTCGCCGCCAATAGGCGCCGAGGGTTCGTCACGGGGTCAGACGATCGGAAGATAAGCTTTGTGCGATTTCACCGACAAAGTGTTTCAGTGAACGGATGATCGTCTCGCTCATCCCCGACCCGCGCGGCTCAACCGCCGAGTATTCTGGACCAGATTAAATTAAACGATAAACGATGAACGGAGGAGGTCTGCACCAGATCTACCACTCATCTTCGCTTCATATTCTCAACCGATTTCAGAAAAGATAGAAACGCCGAGATGAAATCCCGCACCGTTCGATTAATAGGATTAAGATTAAACCCAGAGGCTTTTTGATCGTGAATCGAGGATCGACGATTTCATTATCGGCCTCACAAATCGTTCGAAACGTAGTTTCATAAATTCTTGGTGTAATTTCATAGAATTTGTTCAATTTCACGGTATTCGAGGAATCGGGTGAGGATTCCGATCAGAATTCATAGAAATTATTGACCATATTTTGTCTAATTGGAATTCTGGTCCGAATCACGTCGTACGCGGCAATTTGTTTCAGGTTGGACTCCGCGTTGCACCTGGGATGAAGCGTCGCGACTTTCTCGTAACCGCGACGAGAGGCTGTATCTGATCGTAAATATTGACGAACTGAATAAGTATCCCGGAAAGATAGATAAGGATCTCCTTAAAACAGCGTTGGCAATAAATACATCCTACCGTGGCGGTGCAGGTTGGTCAAAGACAAGTGACGAGCGAACGATGCATCAGCGTGATGCACGAACCCTCTTCGCCACCACGAATGCAATAGGCGAAGAACAAGAACAAGAAGAGAAGAGGAGGAGGAAGAGTGTCGTTCGCGAAGAGATAAGGCGCGGACACGACAACGTCAGCTCAACCGTTCCGCGTGGATAATCAGATATCTTGGAGGAAAATTCTTCTTCTTCTTCTGCTTCTTCTTCTGCTTCCTCTTCTTTTTCGTCATCGAACTTTGGAGAAGGAAGAAGAAAGAAAAAACCAGAGGGTGAGGAGTATCTATCGAGAGCTGGACAAATGGTACATCATAGGGTCGTATAAGTGTACGTATATAAGCGGTTTCTAGGAAGCGTGATCTTTGCACTTCGGCAGCTGCGTATCTCCCGCATAGGATACTAATACGGAATGCAGTCTATTGGTTTCGAACACCTCGGAGTTGTTGCGCGACGTTCTTTTATGGGCCGATTCAAACAAGCTTTGCGAGGCTTCACAGTGACTGACGTACTTCAAACCAGCTGCATCTTAGCTCAAATTAAGACATACACGCACACTATTTCAAAAATCTTCATCACGCTTGATCTGACTTTCTTCTGCTAAAATGTTCCAGTATCTCAGTATTTTATATTATCAGTGATAATGACTAATGAGTGAATATTCATCAACAATTGTAGCAAATCAGTTTCACTTGTGGCACAATTCCCCCCTTCGCCCCCCTTCGTTTCTATACCGTGAGAAAAATTGTGTGTCTAAAAATGGTTACGTTTCTTCTATAAGTCATAGCCGACACGATCCGTTTAACTTTAATCATATCGCATTGTCCAGAATCGGTATTGATGTCACAAACGAGGTTCTTAAATCGCCGATGTTACATTGGGCATATATAAGTTATGTTCAATTGAAGAAGCGAAATGAGAGAAGAAAAAGATTTGAAAGAAAAAAAGAAGGAGTGACAATGAAATAAAAATTGTAGCGTCGTACACAGCGTGCGATCTTACCGCAAGAACCGCAAGAATAGAAAGTGATTACCTTATTTTAATCAGGACCTGTACACAAACCTCGGTATGTATGGAATGGAGATGAAATTTGATTAGTGGTAGTCTCGGTCTTTCTAGAATCATCGTCGTTCCACGATGGTAATGGTACAGTATACGTATACCGTAACAAGTTCAACTTCGACTGCCAATCAGGCGTGTCTGACATCTGCTGCAGCTAGAGCCAGGCGAGAGTCGAGGCTGTTACTAATCGAGGCGATCATTAATAACTAGTAATTGCTTTGAATTAATCAAGAAAAAATTAGGAACGATTGTTACTCTTTCATGGACGCATTAATTCCCCCTTCCTCCACCTTCAAAAATCACGACGTGTGGATGAAATAAGAAAATGTTAAGCTTCTTGATTGATTATCCTCCATCAACCAACTCTGCTTTGCTCTATGTGATATCTGGGTCTAACGAACTATTTAAACAATTTCGTACCTCGATGGCTACTGACCACGACTGATTCAAACTCTACTACCGGTACTGGTACTCACTCTTCGTGGTATAAAATATAAAATATGACATAATTAGGCAGTCGTGGGTTCATTACAATAGAGATCTCAGAAAATTCTTGACCGTCAAAATTAATTGTGAACAAGGTATTTCGAGTGGGTTTACCGCTGGCGGGTCGTCGCGTCTCGTACCTCAAGGATTTTTCCATCTCTGTGTGTGGTGTTCGGTTTTGTTGGGATCTTTTGCTTACGGAAGCTCTTGAGATTATCCCCCCGAAGCCAGAAGCAGAAGCAGAAGCAGAAGCAGAAGCCTGTAGAGGTCTCCTCCTTCACAGACGCATCCCGGTCGTCATTCGTCTGGCATTGTGCGTGCTCACAGTGGGCAGGCGTCTCCGTTCCGACCGTGTCCTCGACGTCGGTACCGCGTGAATGTGTGTCCGTATATAGACGTAGCCGTGGCTCTTGTGTCCTAGTCGCTAGGTTAGCATAATACCAAAGATATATGGGCTCACGACCCGTCCTCATACAGATTCTAATGGGGACATAACCGAGGTTGCTTCTGGAAAAGATTGTGTTCGAGATAGCGTTAAGTTCGAACCCCCCCATACGCCGGAGGATTCCAGTCTCTGAATTTACGCCACACGCATACCGTGCAGCTTATTTCAAAGACAATATTCCCAGACGATATTTATTCGAATTAAGTGGCATAGTGCTGCCGCAGTAACTGTTACAGCCGTTACAGGTAACCACGCTACGGCGACATACGCGCGGTTATGATCACTCTGACACATAGACAACTTGGCGCACAGCGAAGCCGCGTAACTTAGCCGACGTTATTGCCAATGCATTTTAAACAGCCACAGCCACGCGGCTAATACGACGATCGCGTATCTCGGAACGTCCTTCTAGGTGTGAATTCGATCTTGAAGACTCGACGTTGAACAAACAACCGAATATCATTCCATTCCATTGAGGATGTATTCACACTTATCACACGTTGCACGACTCGACGTCAAAGAAAATATGGAAAAATTAATCGTCGCGGTTTATGCGCGAGAGACTCGAGGCGATTATGGAAGAGGCAAAGGGGTTATGGCGAACCAATGCATTTTAAACAGGTAACCGCGTATGACATATCTGCACCTGTGTCCGGGTTCCGCGTGTTAAGATACCTCGGTACCAACTTCTAGTTATCTTTTTCTCATTTTTTTTTTCTTGCGAACCCCTGCAGTATTACTTCTTCTGCGTGCTGGTCTTTCTTACGATTGAAATTCAAACGTGTATTAGCATTGAAAATGCTTCTATTTTCGGGTTAATAGTCAGGGAAGATCAAATGTTAAAGTGAAACAAAAATGCGTACGAAAGTAACAACAATGCGAATTCAATGCCTTCGGAGGCTTTTCTCCAATTAGTCGAAGCTCCCATAGCGTTCGGTGACGTTAGTTCCGAATATCTGCTTCGATAACTCGGTAAATGTCCCTGGGATCGGTATCGGTATCATCATTTCTCGGAACCGTGGGAGGGAGGCAAACAGAATTTTATTGACATTGCGGTTAATGAGATGGTAGAACCACCTCCTTAACGAGCCAGGCGGTTTAAAGAGCACTAAAAGCCTCTTTAAAGTCTAGCCTCGGTTGACCGGCAGCTAAAGTCTGGCCAGTGAACAATTTCGCCTCTAACGTGTGAAATTACAGCTGGCTATTTCTATACGCATTCGCAATCTCCTTTTCTTGTCTCGGACGTCTTACGGCCGCGCGCAAAGCCGACGCGTCGACGTCGACCGCCTTCACTCATCACGAGCCTTTCGATACGTTCGAGCAAAATTGCGCTAACGCACCGATGCTGCAACGATGAGGAATCGAATATCGTTGAAAAAACCTCATCATGCGGTAACTCAATGATTTTTAATGTTTAATAAATCCACGGTTAAGTGAGAGTCGAAAGGTCCTTACAACCGTAGGATGCAGTGAGTTCATAGCGCTGCTGTAATATGCAAAGATTTGTAGATTAATCCTGCCACATAAAGTAACCGCGGATCGTATGGTATAATATGAGAGATTCTTTAATTGCCCTCCGCGCAGGATACCCAGGTATGCCCGAGTCATCGAAGGTAATGATAATTAGTCGAATTGGCACATCGCCTGATGCTGCTGCTGCTGCTGCTGCTGCTGCTGCACGAGGTTCATGAGAACGAATGTCTTTTTGCCACCGTAAGACACGGTTGGACTCGGTGTAACGCACGCATGCACATGCATACGTATCCTCGAAGTGATTGAAATGAAAATCAGGAGTGATAATATCGCGAGACTATCAACAAAAAATTAGAGTGTAAAAAAAGGAACGTGTAGGGATGGATAATTCGTCCGGCACATTCCGAGCTCCTAACGAGCAGCGAAGAAGTGAACCGTATGAACCAGATACCGGCCTGAAGGCCTGTCGCAGTAAATTATCATTTTCATAGCTGCACCGCATCGCGGAGCGTCGCGGTGGTCATTTTTAAACACTCGAGAGGTTGATATTACCCCGGGGCCGGCCACAAAGTCAACGGTTGCACGGTGTCTTTTCCTACCGTCGAAACCCCGAGGGGATGTGCGGGTTGTGGCGAAAAAAGGACAACCACCCACTCGCGATGTGCCCTGATAGACTCGTTGCAGTTGGTACTACACGTACCGAGCAGGAACTCTGAGCCGTTTGAAAGTCCGAGTGTGCGACTAACTGGGAAATTGAGGCCCGAGGTTCGGGTCGAGACCCGAACGTAAGGTTAACTCCAGAAACCGCAGAGTCTGTCACGATCGGTTTAGGACTCATTACCTTCAGACCGCAAAAGTAATTCGGATCCCATCTCGGAATGTCAGTAGTTATATCCGAGCGGTAAAAGCGGAGTTGATCTCTGTCCGAGTGGACGCGGGGCTCACCTGCGTCCTGGTCGGATGAAGAAGAAGAAGAAGAAGCGATGATACGTTAGTTGCTCTAGCGAATTGAGGGTGAGTTCTGAGGACGGGGTTTGCGCGGCTAATTAAAACCCCGTGGTGACACGTTATCGCGGTACATGATTGAACGAAAACTCTTTACGAATACCGCGTCAGCCGGATAGAACTCGTCCACGTCTTGGATATAGGTACTACATACAAGCGAGAGGTGCTATATATCCCGGTTCTGTACGAAGACAGAGACCGCGGCCACGTATTACCCGTTAGACATGCCCGCACCGCTGATATATTGGCCTTAGCAAAAAACAAACTGCTCTTACTCTACTCCGCTAGCTCATCCCGATGACCAGCCGTTACCTCCGCCTGTGCACTGCTGTGCTGTGCTGTGCCGTGTTGTGTTGTACAGCAGTTAAATTTCCTCTAGAGAACTGCACCGGCACTGATTCTTTTTTCCTTTCTTCTTTTGCCGGTCGGTTCGTATTTCGTAATCAAATGTAATACAGATGTCGAATTCCAATGGGAGGGAGACCCTCGATGGTGATTATGACGATCGAGGTAAACGCTCCGGTTTCCGACTCCTTGGCCTTTTTTTTCACAATACCGCGATCGACTGATGAAAAATGATCATCAAGGAGGAAAGTCGCTATAGTCCAAAATCTGAAACAAAAACGCATTAATGGTGACTAAAAGTGACTGCGAAGTTTGTCCTGCAGCAATAAGGGGTCAAATACCGGGGCCTTTCGGTCTTCCGTTTATTTCAGCGTCGCGCTAGTTTCTGACCCCTAGATTCACGAGGGACGTAACCTCAATAGTGTTTTTGTAAAGACGTTCACCTCGTTGAAACAGCTGCATTCGACTTGGTCAACGTGAATATTTGTTGCATTGGTAGGAACGATGAGATCCCATATGATAATTATTGGAATGAACCGACTCCAAAGAGTAAACTAGCCGTAGCGAGCCGAGGGTCAGAAACTAGGGTCGCAGTGGGGTCAGAAACTAGTGTACAGAAATTATTGAGTGTGGGAAACCAGAAGCTGCACTAGGCTCGAATGAAAAATGATTATTTAATTGTTCATTGAATTGTAGATTGAAAGATGAGGAAGTATCAGTTCATCCAATGAAACTCATCATTGTCGATTGCATGTTGCTTTCCCTGATTTAGAGGAGAAGAATCTCAGCTGAAATTCTGTCATTTTTGACTGTAACAATCAGCAACAGTGACCGAAATTGTTTGAAACCATTGATGGTTGAACGGCAGTGCCTACTGGACAGGTTAGATGATCGACCAGAGCCGAGGCAAAGTGTATATACGTGTATGTACGCAGTATATAGTATGAGAAGGATAGCCTGACCATCTCGTGCAGTAATCACTCCGTATACCGCGTCTTTTAGTGTTCTTGGATCTTGGACGGCATGAACCAGCCGGGGTGAAGGATTACACCTTCTGGCTATATTTAAACAGTTTCTTTGGATCATCTGCTGCCGGTTTGCAATACGGTGGAGGTAGGCAAGGCGTGGGGGGGAAATGCGCAGTTAAGAAAATGCCATTTCCATTTCCTAGTCTTTGGTTAATGGACGTCAACCGTTCGTGTACGGGTATAAGTTTGATTTACTATTCCCTAAACCATTACGAAGCCCGTTGCCTTATTCTCTATTCTTTCAACTTGTTCCCATTTTTCTTCTGCAATTCTTCTCTCGCATCGATGGACCACACAGGAGGGTCAACAACGGTCACATGCTAAAACGATCCACTATTTTATTGACGTACTAGCAGCGAGCGAGCACCTCTTGTCCGGGTCTCGTCCTCGCGAGAGTCATCCCGGGTCTTCAACCGTATGTACAATACGCGAGCTGTCCTGGGTCGCGCGTTACTGCACACTCGATACTGATTTACCGTGCGTTTAATTTGTAGGCGGCCCGCCATTAAACAATCCATAAAGGCACATGCGTAAAACACTCCACCCTGTCCAGGGTCTCCGGTGCCGTGGTACCTCGTACGATTTATTCATATTCAAATGCGTGCCTTTATGACTACTCCACAGCTCGGTACGGAATAGGCGTTTGACGCGACCCGAGAAGACCACGTTCTTTCATCATCCACGTCCTCTCCTTCTCGTTCTCGTTCTCGATCAAAACCTCCTTCAACGTTAGGCAAAATTGATCTCTCGAGATTGTCCATTTTGCTCAAACGGGGTAGGATATACGTACGTGAAGCAGGGCCCGGTGCAACAAGCGGTAACAGCGAGAAGTGCCCATAAACACCATTACCCGCTACTGGCCAACTTACAACGTACTTTATCGGACTTATGACGCGATGTGGGAAGCTGGATTCGAATTAGGTGCTTGGGTATAGGTAAAGGATACAGCCGGAGGTATTGCGCGGCGCTCTTCGACCACCATGCTAGCTGGTAGCGAATGCGTCTCGTTATAAACCAGCTGATATCGTAAACTTTGACTGTAGCATGAGAATTTGTAGAAAAATTAAATTAAACATGAGCAGGTTCGTCTAAAAATACACGACGACCCTCGTAAGTTGAAACTTTCATCCCGAGAAGCTGAAGAAGCTGAAGCTTATTTCTCGTCTTTGCAAAACGCGTTTTCCTTAGGCAAACGTAGCTAAAATTCATCGATCGTAAATCATTGAATTGTATAGAACGTAAATAGCGCTTGTGAATATTATCGTTATCATTAAAGTTTCTCGTCTCCTATGTTTCTTGAGGTTCAACCTGGTCTTGCGGAGAGAAGAAGAAGAAGAAGAAGAAGTAGAAAAAAAAGACTTGAAAATATTGGAAAGCATCGAAAGGTCGGTTGAAATTATTTACGTTGAAAATATGTCGTTTCCAACAACTCGTCGCACGCGCTCGTTCACGTCAAAACCCCGGGTTACGGTCCCTCTCCGATGCCCATACATACTCTTGTTTACGATTTTCGACGATATTACGTGGATACTAATTCCGTACGTAGTCAGTTTTGTTTTTCATACCTCCAACTAAATTAATTATCACACTTCGGATCCGATGGTGGTAGGAAGGAGGAAAAAAAAATGACGAAATTAATTATAAACCGACTCCGACCAACACCTGGTGCACCAAGTTTCATAGCCCAACAATAAAATCTGAGGTGAGACTCTGCCTCCGTTTCTTTTATTATTTTTATAACGCTAATTTTTATAGGGCTCACTTTACGCGCCTCTCAGAGACACGTGTTCGCCTCATATTCATTAATTAACACAACCAAGTGCGAATTACGTAGAGATTTTTTATCCATACCAGGAGATAACGTTGCAACATACGTCCCACAATTTTAATCATCTGTTTCTGCTCGGTTTGATGTTTCTCAGTACACACGTCGTTATGACCTATAGAAAATGAATAACCTCAAGGATCGGTTGAAAGCCATAAAAATTTAGAACCCGAGTAATTTAAACATAACGGTGTTTCATGAGAAGAGACGTGAATTTCTTATTCGTGCAAATATCGTTGGCTGCAGCCAGCTGGTACGGTTTTTACCTTGTTTACCGAGGTCTTTATCGCGTTCCAAACTTGCTGCAGCCTCATTCTCACTTGTACAGTCCGTAAGGATGAAGCAAAGGAGGAGTCGAGAACTAACTGAAAGATTTCTTTTTCCGCTCAACAACGAACCACTGTCACGTCGCTGGTCCAGAGATAAAAGAAAAAAAAAAAGGAAAAATAATTCTCCTCGATATTTACACTGTTGTACTGGTTTTAAAAGCCCCCGTGCACAAAGTCCATCGCACGCTTTAGCACCTTTTATAAGACCCGTCGCTTTGCCTTTGCCGGCACCGCGAACACCGTGCAGACTTTTACAACAGTTTTTCTTTCTACTCGTCATTCATTCACATCCCGTGAGCATAGAACGGAAAAAAGTAGGAAATAAAGAAGATCTGGTTCTATATGTAGATGGAAGAAAAAAAAACCTGCGATATCGTAATTGACGTATCTAGAGCATGTTATGAATCGAGATTGAAACGTCGGTCATAAGCAAGTCTTCAATGCCGAGAGATACCCGTCACAAGTATAACAGACGTCTAAATTGAAATACGTCCGGATCGATCTTACTTTTTTGTCGACTCACCGGCTCTCACCGTTTCTAATCCAGATTCGATTATGAACGAACACATGGAATATAATCGGCAAAGTCGCACCATCTGATCCCGGGGGCGACAGGCGCGGTTATGGATACACAAGGCGTGACAAAACGGACGGTATTACAATATCCTCTACCATAAAGTCAGAAGCTAGACGAGCGTTTCCTACTTGTCAGGTGATTCCGATTCCGTAATTCTTAGCTCGGGGGGCCAGGCCTCTTTCGCAGCTTAGAACCCCGCACTTAATATCCTCGCGGAGCATCGCGCAGCTCCTTCTTGCTCCTGTACTCGGCTCCGTAACCTAACCATCCACCATCCACCGGGCAATAGGCACCAGTAGTTACTCCTGAGCCGACCTCTATAGGCATTCATTCCATTTGCAGTTATGACGAGTTCGGGTTCAGAGGCCGTGGGATCCGCGCAGCCTCCTCCTGGACTCCGATCACGCGGTGCTGGTACTCGAATCTGTATCACCAGATCGCGCGGGACCGGTAGCCGATGACTTGATTAGGGTGTCTGATTTGAATACCTCCGGATAAATATTTGAATATCTGATTGGATCAGAACGGAGGTAGGGACGAAGTTTGATCAGATAAATTAATATAGTTAAACTTTCACCATCGAAACGCGATTATCGATGATTGGTGATGATACACATCGATAAGTCTCGTCGGTTCCATGAGAGACGGCGTTACGATATTCGAGTACAGTCTGTGAATCGACGTAACCCTTTCAATCTTTCGTTCAGAGGTGTATACCTACGCTTAACAATCAACCATTGGCCAACCATTGGGTCTTATTAGCCGTATTCCATTCTGCCATCTGACCAAACAATCATTTTTTTTATCTATTAACGGCAAATGGAGCAGCACCTGACGTTCAATTTTATAACATAAATTCGAGAACAAACAAAGAAAAAAAAAGAACCCAAACTGTTTTATGAACGGATCGTTAAGCCTATCAAATTGTCTAAAGACCGTTATAGCAGAGGCCTAGGTACACGTGACGTAAGTTTAAGTCTTGCTCAAACATACGTTCTAACTGTGTTATTCGACGGTATCGGCTGTCATGACTGATGTCGTGTTTTGTAACATTTTCTTTCTTTCATTTTTTTTTTATATTCTCTCACGCTAATTTTTTCTCTCCTTTCTTTTTTTTTTCTAGCGTTCTTCGACGGACTAACGAAACTTGTTAATCCATTTGATTAGCGTCGTTCTATTGATTGTCCAGCCAGATTGAGTATCTGTCGGTCAGAGATTGGATCGATTTGACGATCTCACTAAAAAAAAAGACGCCTTGAGCAATAATTTATTCCGATTCAATCCTTGATGAAGAATTTCATACTTATTTTATGCGGTGTAATTAATCTCCAAGAATCAGTCACGACGCGATAGATGATTGATGAAATAAAACCGGTGTCAAGCTCTCGATACCACGATTTTCCCGTTGGTGCATCAGCCGCGTTGCCTTGCACCTGTGGCAGGGTTCAAACACCTGTTAAAAGATGGCAGCAGAGACACGCCTCGAGACATTCTCTCGAATGCTGTTGCAGCCATGCACTTTGACTGATAACTTTTGTGGAGTATTATAGAAAGATAAAAGAAGGAGGAGGAAAAAAAAAGAGAAGATCCGTCAATTCTTAATTCATGTGAGAGCCGAGAGTGGTGAAGAGAAAAAAAAAAAGGTAGACGTAGGTACGCCACCCGGTTGATGAAAGAGGAGGAAAAAAAATTTAATAAATTCTACTCTTAAACAAACAAACTCCACCCACCAAAGATCGGATAAGAGTGAGTATTGATTTATTAATTTAGAGCTGCCCATTCTAAGGCCGGTTTGTTCGTCGAGGCTTCGACCTCGGCCCGCTCTTAGGCCCGCAGAGTTGCTGGACGCAACGTAGAGGGATCCCACTATCCGGCGTGGTATCGGTAATTATAGTCCTCAACGAGCACGCGCGCGTCTGTTATGTTCATTACTGAATTATCGGCTCCGCTAAGGCAAACACAATGTGGCCCGACTCACCCCGACCAAAGAGATTTTCACCCTTATCTGATCGGAATTAAAACCCCGATCGTCGCGTTTCTCCAACGATTTTATATTATATGCATTCTGCGATTCCTCTAACTCGCCCAAGGCAGGCAGGCAGGCAGGCAGCCGGAGCCAGGAAGAAGTCGGTGTCATCAGCTGGTCGTTGGGGCTTAATGCGCGTTCTTGCACCGAGGTTTCTGCATCAGGATGACGCAGCAGTACCCTTGAAATGAATAAAGAAAGAAAGAAAGACTGCCAGGCACACATGTCCTGCGCGACTTCTTCTAAAGCACCATTTTGACCGCTTCAACATCAGCATCAGCATCAGCGTCAGCGTCAGCTCTTGCCAAGTCAGACAAGACAGTCGGGTTCTCTCTGACCAGTGGGCCTTGGGCTTATCTCGTTCTCTCTCCGAGCGTCCCGTGTCGAAACGGGTCTATGGCAATTCATCGTGGAATGCTAGTAGGCACCTCATCGAGTCACTGCATCATTTCGTCCCGAACTCGTCCAGAATCTAGTTCGCGGGACGAGCACCTGCACCTGCACCACCGCGATTCGTAGAAGACTCGACTTTCAATCAAATAAATAATTTCAAATGGGCGTGGAGACGTAAATAATAAACTGACGCGGAGTTACTTTATGCGAGTTCCTACTACGTTGCAAAAGGATCCCCATAAAACTTCACCGGAGGCTCTCGACGAAATCTATTCTCGTTTATTACGCTGGTCAGAGTCAGGAGCGTGCAAAAAATCAAATAAATATTCTTTCCGATGTGACAGTAAATTTCATTCCTGTTCGTATATATAAGAAATTTCAAGATATTTTCAACATTGCGGTTAGATGATCGTCTTTCCCTCAGGTTAACGAGTAACAAGTGCTTGTTACTCGGGTATGTGAGACCTTTCGAGAGTTTATCAGATGAATTATGCGATTCTGGTTCACGAGTAGACTTATAGACGTATAGCATAGGTTCAGAGGTTCGCGACGAGGATGGTTTCATAGTCTTGTATAATAACCTATAATTATAATGATTAGTCAATAAATCGATAATTAATCAAAATACTAATTACAAATTATAAACCTGACCGAGACAATACCCGGTCATTGTCCAAGGAGGTATCGCACGTATCTTGACAGTATTCAGTGTGGGAAGAGTTAATGGTCGAGTCTCGAGTACGCTGGTATAAATAATCGCAAAAGGTTCGATAAAAATATATATTCGCAGTCTCTGCCCCCGCCAGGTTTTTAGAAAAACCGAAAATAAAAACTACTATTGGCGCCGGAAAGATTTCGTATCTTTTAAGAGCATCATCTTCTTATACCTACGCTGGGTGAGCTTTCGTGTACCGGGGTATAACTCGTACGGCCTTTAGTGGGAGTGGCCGATGGTAGATAGGAGGGTCGACCTCTAACTTTATTGTATTTAATTAATTACTTTGCCCGATACCCGATCCTACAATTTGTCCCCTCTTATAAATACGCGGTATACCGTCCGAAAAATAATAAATATTGCGAAAAATCTTTCCATAGAGTGAAGTTGGTTCACCTTTTCTACATTTGAATTGAAAAACAAAAAGGCTAAACACGTTATTCCGTGTTCCATCTGATCTTCAGCCACTGTGGTTCAATTTTACAGAAAATAACATCAACATCCTCGCAGTCTGTTCTCTGATAATAACCCGTTACTCCTTCACAAGAAGAGTTATCGTTTTTCTCGTACCGGTACACAAGTCGGATCCATCCTCTATACTCGTCGGGTGGGCGAAAACCATCAGGCGACACGGCAGCACGTGACCACACCCCCCCGAAGTGGAATAACGTAGTTTATTTTTTTCGAGTTGTCATTTCGCGGCGTAATTTTGGCGATAAATTAAAGTAACATCGAATATTCGCGACTGTTTGGTAGTACGAGGCATTAAAAGCGGCGGCATGAGGCACAGTGTTGACTTAAGGCTCGACGCAGTACTTTAAGCGCATAAATCAGTGTTAGCTATCGTGATCCTTGGTCAGCTGCCTTAAACGCAGCACGCAAGCGAGCCGCGAGGCACGTGTTTCGCACTTTTGTAATACCGTGTTATGACATCGGTAATGAGATTCCTATAATACTAATTGACACATTAATGCACGTAATGGGCTGAACTGGTAACTCGACGAGGGAATTCGAGCCGTCAGATAGACGGGGTTGATCGGTAATTGCTTTATTTTCGATCTCTTCATTTTTTTTGCAAAACTTCCAAACCAAATAGGTACCCGATGGTGACATAGCGATAAAAAAATAATAAATCGACAAATTAAAAGCTGCTCGACGTTTGCGATAAATAATGGAGAAACAAAAATTATTGAAATCTCGAATCCTGTTCAAAGTTCAGTAAAAAATAGGAAATTTTATTGAATATCTTCGAGGATACTGAAAGACATAGAATAGCTTAACCGACTGCATAGAAACATGGAACAGAGCGAACGTGCTTCCACATTATGCCCACGGTCTGACCACAATGAATATTAAACCTGTGGAGCACTGCTGCTCGAACATATCTCGAGGAGACCTGCGGACGCTCTGCAAGTCATTCTCCACCTCGGTAACCGTATCGTGGGAAATCTAAACATCAGAGAATGTCAAGAAGCCTCTGCGGTCCGGGTCTCCGACATACGTACGATGACGTATTTCGTTCCAGAGTAGTTCGCGATTTTTAACAAAGAGAAAAAACACCACCTGATGTCAGTTTTTTTTTTTCTTTTTAGAGTAAAACCGTGGAAGCGGGATCGGGATCGGGATCGTCGTTGCCCACGCATATGAAACCGCGAACGCGTCGCTCGGGGATATTAACATTATAAATCGTTCGGGCCGGAGACACGCCCGGGGCGGAGCTCTGATCGTATCCGTCACCGACGGTTCTATCCCTCTCCACGAACCGGTCTATAACCGTGGGTTCGATATCGATTACAAGCCCGTGATTGGCAGGATTGGTAACACGCTTCATCGAGGATGACGCACCTGGCTCAACACGAGCGAGACATATCCTATCCTATCCCGAATACTTCGGGACTATAATTGAATACTGGGACATTTTGTATAATTATTGTCAATATCGTCCTTTGGAAGAAATTTGAATCCACTTTCGTCCCTGTTTCGCTTGATCGCCTGCTCTCCATCACTTCATGCACTCGTGTGACAAGGAATGATCGGTGATTCGAGATTCGTGTGATTCGGCGAACAAAGTTTGAAAAATTTTGTGAATGATTACGCTTGAATTGTTAAATTATATTGATAAGGGCTGCTAATGGTATGAATTTAGTCGCATTGAGAAAAAGCAATCGAAATTTTATACACTCCAGTCGAGCGATTTCGTACTTTGGAAGACAAGTAGATTTGTGTAATTAGCATCGCACCGTAACGCCTGTAATAATCATGTAATTCCCTGCGATTAAAGAACAATATTTTATCTGTATAATTTATAGCCGAGTTAGAAAGAGGCGATCTCAAAGTCTGACTGACGTTTAAGACACGGTTCTAAAAGTCAAGCGATATTGATGGAACCCGAAGCATCCGCGGGGAGGATGCATTTTAACTGCGTCCTCGTGGGTTGAAATAGGTGCAATTAAATTCCGCGAGTTTCTCCAAGAAACAAAAAAAAAGGTCTCGAAAATGAGGATCTGGAATTCAGAGTCGGTGACGAAACCGCGTCCTTCTCGGTGCGTCATAATGTGTTTCTCTAATCCAACGGTGGTGGCATAATCGTAAAGATCAGGGAACGTTATCGAGGGGAATTTTGTCGCCGTTGTACGGGACGCTCCGCTGCAGCTCTTGGAAGGCTTCGAGCGGGACCCGGTCGCGGCGCGATGAGACCCAGGTAAGTGAACGCGGTGAACGTGTCCAACGGCCATTATAACACCTCTCTGGTCATCTTGCGCAAGCCGCGCCCACGCCGCTGCAAGGTGGTCCACGGGTCTCCCGGGACGGTGACTCCGCTCCGGACCTCGGCTCCTCTTCGGCTCTCGGCTCCGGACACTTTTATGCCCTTAGCACGAGCCACGGCGACACGGAGCGTTTCATTTTAGGCGTGGGACGCGTGGGAATTCGACCGGGTCTCCGTCTCGCCCAGAGTTCGGTTTCGGTATGAAGTCGATTACTCATTTCGTTTTTCATTTTTATTCATTTTTTCATTCATTCCGCGATAGATGATATTGAAAAAATGACAATTTTGAGCTTTTAATCGGATGGACTATTGATAACTGACTGAAATACAGTTTCTCACTGAGAATCAAAAAAGAATCACAGTATACTTTGAATCTCCAAAACAGTTTGATAAATTTAATATAACCGTATCGATATTGAGATATGTGTGATTGAAAACTCGGTATGTTTTTTCAATATTGAGACCCAAATATGAAATTTCAAGATATTTTTAACAGCGATACGAGAAGAACGAGAAACGGTGTAACGCGGTGGAGGTAACACATTGAAGCTAATCCCAGAGATCAGAACCCTTTAGATACCGTCGTAACTTACTCCTAGCGTATTCTGCTCGACATTTTTTACTGCCCATATATCATCTCTAGGTTACTATCGCCCTTGTAGTTCTCTTCGTTCTCTTCCCACATCTCGGTTTCTCGGTTTCTCGATTTCGAGCTCTATACGTATTCCCGTATTCTCGGTGACTTTGCTACATAGTCGAAGACGTACGCGGCTGTTGCCCCTCTCGGTCCTCCTAATGAGTGTATTTCCCAATTTGTTCCCGCCAGATTATCCTCTCGGACCGCGGATGAAATATACTTTTTATAACACCTGCGTGGAAAGCTTGATTTTCGATGCCTGTGTCTGGTTTGGAAAGGGTCCCTTTTCAGATGAGTGAAAACACGTAATATTTCTTCACTATCGCGCAGGCGCACATCTGCATTATCGTCATTATTTCACTAACAGGCATGCGCACATCGTGCATTATCGTCAATATTTCACTAACAGGCATGCGCACTTCAAGCAATCTACGTTTCTTCACTATCACGCACGCGCACTTTGAAATAAGTCAGTCGTTCAGTAGCGCCATCGGTCGGTGGCGACGTCCAAGCGTCCGCGACGTGGCGCCCCCAGGCGGCAGCGATGTGTCAACCTAGATTATCGCCTAACTTCGGGTTGGTTATGGTCGGCCATTTGCTCAGCTGTCAGATATTATTCGTCTACATCTCAAATCAAGCTTTCCCGCAGGAGTTATAAAAAATATGGTGTGCGATAAGTGCGGATAGGCGACATCTGCCTCGTGTGAAGTTTGAATCACTCGCTCGGCTCGCACAGCATTCACACTCGTCTCGTGTCATCCCGCACTCGCCTGCGGCTCGTGAGTGAACGACACTAGACTCGTATGAATGCTGGCTGCTCGCCTTCGCTCGTGTTGCAAACTTCACACTCATCGGATATCGCCTTCTTTCCGCACTTATCACACAATATACTATTTATCCTCCTATACCGCGTCGAGGTCGCCCTCTCGGTTTTCATTACGTTTTTATGGATCGTAACTCGATCCTCTCCCCTCGCACGGTGTGGCGGAATACGAGAATAAAAAAAAAAAAAAGAGTCTAAAACTAGTCCAAAAATCCTCGTGCCAGTAAAGAATCGGGGGGGAATTTAAAATGTGGACCAGATAAACGAGTGGAACACTCCCACTTTTTTTCGTCTACTATTTCTATTTCTGTTTCTCAGGAATGCCGACCCGCAAGGTGCTCACGATTCTCCCTTTCATCCTCTCGCACTATACCCAATGGTCCGAACAACGGGTCCGGTGAGGTCAAATTTGGTCAAAAACGAATAAAAAATAGTATTTCGTTAATGGTTCTGGTCACGGTTACTACTTTCGCCGCTATTTAAGGATACAAAATCGTAACCTGCACAATGATTATTTCGTTTATTCTGATTCGTGGCACGATTATTATACCCGAATGAATGAACGAACCCCGAATAATACCTCGTGGATTTACGAATAAGGCAAAGATCGAACTCGGAGTATAAATTCCGGTTCGGTTGGTCGCGGTATGATTGACGGTCATATAATCCGTCATCATCGAGAGTCGATAAGGAGAAAGAAAAAAAAAAGAAAAAAAGTCACGTGCTACTCGAAGATCGATTCGATCACCGTAAGGTTGACACGTCCAATAAATCGAGTTCAACTTCTGAATGGTGGTTAATTTTTCGAGTTCGTTTTTCATCCGGTGATATAATGGCTGCGCAGCTATAATGGTCACAAATGGTTACTCCGCGCTGCGACGCGCTCGATCGACCGGTTTTTGCAATCTAATACCAAACTCGAGTTTTGACACATTTTGACAACCGGACCACACAGATCGAAACTATACGGATCGACAGAAAACATCACCGGGGTCCCTCAAGTCAATCGATATTCGTATTTAGCTAGACTCGCAAAAAGTAGTTCAGCCAACTATCCGATCCGATCTAACTTTTTCCACTTTATTTTAATTGTGTGAAGAAAAAAACGGTATTCGATCAGCAATTTCTGAAAAAACGAGACTACTAATCTCATCATTGAATAAATGTCGCAGTGTCACAAACTGAGTTGAATATAAAAATTTGACGATTTGTTTTCTCTCTTCGATGATAAAGATCCGTCAGCTTCCGGTCTCTCCAGGTCCACGGCAGCATTGAATTATCGAGTATATTGTGCAAGTATTTATTATTATGAGCACATCGAATATCTATCGTTCAGATTAAAATCAGATGTCTCAAGGCTCGTTGTTGCCATTGTGTGAATATCTAACAACGAATCGTATTTCGCTGATTTTCTATAGGACCTATAATAATGTGGGTAAGGTATAAACCGTTTGTGAGAAGCTTTTTCTGTACATTTGTGCATTTGTCAGGCACAAGGAACATTATATTGAGATTCAACCGATAAGTGTAATTCGATTTCAGTCTCTATATATGTAGACGAGTGAAACGAGTTCGTATAACGAAGGCAACGATTACGTTGTGTCTCTGGAATTTCTAACGAAACGTAGAAATAACGCGATTAACGTATATAAATCTCCGTTTCTGTTCTTCTTCCCGTTTTATTATCGCGTCCGCGTGGTCGAAAATCGTTGGTAAACATTAGCGTCAGGGAATTGATCTACGAGGGTCAATTAGAGACGAGATTAACTTGTCGACAGGTAAAAAAGAGCGGTCAGGCTCGAAGGTAAACGGCAGCAGCGACCACGAAGGATGGCCGGATCTCGTTAAAATTTAAAACCTTGCTGAACCCAACGCGTTTTGGCGCATACTGCGAATTCCTATTCGATCAAATGAGAAGAAGAAGAAGAAAAAAGGCGCCACGATCCCTCGTTCCAATTATATTCAATTATCGATTATTCATCGAATCGACGATGGTTCGCTTCGTCGATGTTTTATCATCGGAGAATATAAATCCTCGACGTGGTTGTCGAACATGCATGAGAAATCTTAGGGAAAATCGTTTTCATGTAAAACATTGAACTCTTATATCCTCAACTTTTGTCTCGTAAAGAAACACCCACGTATTATATTCGTCTGGTTGATCCCCCGTGACGAAACGATCCTATAGATATTCGTACGGGTAATAAAAATCTTCCAATAAATCATCGAGTTGTCTTTTACCTTTATACCATTCCTTCAACGTTTGCGTTACGTATAAAAAAAGTAACAAAATAAAATTATTCTTCTCGCTTAATCGAGTTAGGACATTATCACCGCGTTTTTCTTCTTTTTTTTCTTATATACTCTCATCCTCCTCAGCTGATATGAATTTCTACTATACATATATAAGAATTCGAATGTATAATCGAATTTATCAGATCAATTCAATCAATACCAGATTTGAAATCAGTATTTTCTGAAAATTGATTGTTTCAAAGGTTTGAATCGTTTTTTTTTTTTTTTTTGCTGTTTCTAGTCCCCCGGTTTTGAAATTACGGTACAAATATGGGTTAGAACGATCGGGCTACAATTCTCACGCTACCGTCCTTCGTCTTCCGTCTTACGTGCTACCGAAACACCTTCTAGCTGTTACGCTAAATTACCGCAATTTGGGCTTAACTGGCATCCTGCTAGGCCTTCGGTGGCAGCGGAGGAGCTGTTTATCCCATTATTACAAAACGAACTGACACGGCGTTACGGTTCAGATTGTTTCCACGGTATCAGCAGTGCAGCTCCACATTCGAGAAATTTCACAAAATTATCCCCCAATTGTATTTTATTCGGTATCTCATTTCGCGGATAATTAAAGGACCGTGCGAACATGTTGAATCGACTATCGCGAATGGGGCGGCAATAGAATTTATCGTACATCTTCTACCTTCTCTGATCGTTTACAAGTATCGAATGCACGGTTGATTAACGAACCGACGCGATCCTTAACGGCTATAAGTTCGCTTAACGACTATTCGCAATCGACGTTATAAGAATACCGCCCCGGTGTAGAAAAATATCCCGACATATTCCTCACTGCCGTATAAAGGAAACAACAAAATTTCGCCATGAATCTCTTTCATTGTCCAATTGAACCTGAATTACGAACAAAATCCCGGAAGCTGTGTCTAATTAACTCTATAATTCCATAACGATCGCGATCTTCGTTGACCATAAATCTTCGTGGGAGATTGGTTCGTTTATTCGAGGCTCGATCTGGAACGTATCAATGTTCGATGATTCATATCGCCCGGGTCGACAGACGTCTGACATTGATCCGAAAAGGTGTGATCTCGATACTCGCGGTAATCCTACCTCAGATTCGTTGACATCATCGTCGTTCGAGATTACATCAAGATACACTGTTAGACATTTCTCTATTAAGATTCACAAAGATGTATGTGAAGCAATTAAGATATACTTTTTGTACATCAAAATTCAATCCTTTCAATATTTCAATATTCATATAACAGTTTTGAAGAG
Organism: Euura saliciscinereae; assembly: GCA_018420115.1. Taxonomy (NCBI): domain Eukaryota; kingdom Metazoa; phylum Arthropoda; class Insecta; order Hymenoptera; family Tenthredinidae; genus Euura; species Euura saliciscinereae. The sequence continues at coordinate 36,188 of JAFFZH010015805.1, read as the reverse complement.
TCAAAAATCAAAATATTATTTTATACTAATTTCATGTCAATTACTACCAGGATTTGTAAATGTCATTCCTGTTTGTATAAGAAATTTCAAGACATTTATAACGGCGTACATCGAGTCTATCGAATCGTGGGTGTGTATAATTATTTTTCCTCGACAATTAAATATCCTGCGATGGAAAATATTGTAATTGCTGTATATCATTTTTTTCTCTGGTTCGTATCGTATATGGAAGTATAAGACACCGGTTTAATTGACCGCGTACATCGAAACTAGTATCCCGGATCGATTGTGTAAGACAATTACACGCGATTCTTTTTTTTTTTCTTCATCTTCTTCTTCTCCGCACGAACTTAAATGTTCGTTCTCTCTAATTCCATTCCCATCGTTATAAATAATGGGACTGTTTTTCTTTCCTAACACATAAATTCAATACATAGGTATAATGCACGATCGATCTTTGATAGATTGATCAGACGTTGCATGAGATCAACAAAGGATTCTTTTGTGTGTAAAATAATTACGGAATAACAAACGATCATCACGCTCACCTGTATGCAGATGGAAGAGAAAAACTTGTTTGACAAACGATGCAACAAAGTGAAAAAAAAAACAGAGAAACCATATTTGAAATTGATAATCCATCAAATTTACAAATTCCTTGAATGATAAAAAAAAAAAAAAAACCTCGTCGATTCGCTCACCCGTACGACTGCAGAGTCATGTAATGCGATGATCCTGGATCGAACTATCTCTACGTACGTGGTGAGAGGCAGGAGATGAGATGGACACGTCCTTGGTTGTCGCTTCGTCTTCAATAAACTCACTTGATAATTTACACACGCGATATAAGTTAGACAAGGCATCGTGTTTATTTGCAAGCAAGCTTCGTCATTATCGTTATTTCAAACGATTTCCATCACCGTTTCTCGGATCGAAAATCGTATCGCACCGGTTTCTTTTTATCATACACGTTCGTACTCACCACGACTAATTAATTATCGTTCAAGTATGACAGAGAGACACGATCGATGGACAAATGAGAGGTTGGAATTAAGATCGTAGCCATCGTAGCCTCCGTATCGAGGATCGAGCTTAGATCATAGACGGGTTTGATATTTGTTAAGAGTCATTACCGATCTCGAACGCGTGCGTAAACATCGTCCATTAGTTCTAGAATTGATTAAACAACGTTCTTTCATAAGGTCGCGAGTTGTTTAGAATAAGTTACGACGTTATTATACGTCAAAACAGTAATAATGTATGAAAATAATTATTACACACGTTGTGTTGTTTTTTTTTACTCTTAAATTAATGTCATTCCGTCATAAACACATTGGACACATTAGATAGAGCAGCAGATGGTGATTGTCGACGTTTTTTTTTTCTATTCTACTACTCTTTCGAGGTGGGGTGCATAACGGCAACCAATGGCAGTCAGATTAGGGGACCAGATGTCCCGGTGCACGGGGTACAATACCAAATCACCGTCCCTCTACCCGACCGGATATTCCGTCATTGGCAAATGTCCGATAATGGAGGATTATAGATGGAAATTATAATCAAATATGAAGAAGGATTTGTTCGGAAATCCACTTGAATTCAAGGGGATCAGTTACAGCGTATTTCAGCAAATTCTACATACTCCAAAAGTCATCAGTGTCCTATCCAAAGTTCATTACACATCGGAAAATTATCTTTTTGAAGAATTTCGATAACTGACCATAACTTATCATAGGATTTTTTCCTCAATTTCGCTCATGGTCCCCTTAATTTCGTCGACTTCTTATCATCAGCTTAAATTTTCGTCTTCTCACAAGTTGGATACAAGTGGGAAAAATGTATGATTCCTAGTTCAACGCCGAATCGAAATAAGAATAGCCTGCGGTAAAAGCGTTTAATTTATGCGAATATATTTCAGCTTTTAGCATCGCGAGACGAGGACGTCTGTCACCTCCGGTGTCCTCGACGGTGTACAAATATTGTTACTAACAACACCGTGGTTTTTATGAATCTTCGAATCGATCGAGTATAGAACCCAATATTTCTACATCAGGGGCTGCAGCGTCGATAAATCGTCGAATTTAGGACAAGCCTTGTTTCTCTCTCTTTCTATGACCAAACCGAGAGAATAAAGAACGTCGAAGAATGAGAATAAGAAAAAAAAATAAAGCATGAGCACCGCACAGTCGAAAAAGAGTCGATGAATAGACTGAAGTGGGCGATGAAAAAGAATGAGGGGAAAAAAAAGTAGGTGGAGAACAGTCGCGTCCTTGCCCTTGCCGCTGCAATTTATCAATAATAACTATCTTGAAGTGGACCGATCCCCGATCCATACTGACCGGTCAGTCCCTCCCTCGAGTTGACCGTCGGTTTCCGAGATCGTGAATTTATTTTTGAATACTCGACAATTGCTCGCACTTCTTTTCTTTCTTTCTTACTTTGTTGAAAAATTTACACGCCATATACCTACTAAACAATATCTATATATATATATACATACATACACGCATTGAAGAAGGAGAAGAAGAAGAAAAACCAGGGGTGAGAAAATCTCCGTCGCTGGAGCCACTCGACGCGTCAATAGGACCATTGAGGCCAGACCAAAACACGTTCTTTCAACCAAAACGGTCCATTCATCGACGTCAATGGATGAAAGAACCTGCAGCTTCTTGACCAATGCTGACCGTCCCCGAGGCGTCGGGTCAAGATTCCTGCAACAGATTCCCCATTATTTGGTTAACACTACCCTATATAATCCGAAAATCTCAAGACTTTCATAGAATTTGTTGCGCGGTTTATCTTCTTCTCATTCTTCGCGGAAAAAGGAAAAAATTGATCCCAGTTTGAAGATAGCCGCGTTTTGTCATTGACCCCGAGGAGGCACCCAGCACCCGTTCAGGGTTGCGGCTATTCATCACGACCTTGTTAATTCGTTAGAATCAAGTCGATGCCTCGACTACCGTCTACGAGCTGCAGCTCGTCGAGACTATTTCAATGATAAAAGGAGCCTCTACAACCGTGTGAGTATATCAAAGCACGAGTGAATTTGAATACCGTCGTTAGATACAGATTATATCCGATTGTGACGAAGCGGTCGATTAATCAACCTGCCGCGGATGCCCTTCGAGGTGTTTCAATATCCAATCAACCGGACGTGTCCGGTACAATAGCGTGAAGCGTTTATGGACGAATGAACCCGATTCCTCTTACATACAAACACGTAGGTACTGCTTATGCGTTGAATTGCGTAAGTCCGTAGCTACCGCGTCAAGGACCAAGTCGCGACGGTTGCGGTCTGACGATAAAAACGATCAGAGACATCTGCCAGTCCGAAGAAGAAATTGATATCGATTATCTCGTTATCCGTAACCGAATAAACATACGAAAAATTTTGCTACGGGTTAAAGAAATGGGAGAAATAAAAAACGAAAAGGTACCTTTAATCTGACGGGTGGACATAAATTGGCGGCAACGAGTCTGTTTAACTCGGGTTAAGGATACAACCGAGACTAAGAGGATCTTTTCGACAGATGTTCGCGGATCATTTTTAATAATCGCCTTTTTTACACCGTATATATTTGCCCGTATCTTTTTTTATAAACTGTAAAAAAAAATTAACCAATTTCGAACATTCGAACGAGATTCTGGTCAGTATTCCCAACTGCGTGGGTCGAAAATTGTGAACGTAGGTCAGGATAGCCGCATTGACGGTACGTCCTAGGGTTAAAAGGGTAATTCGTTTCCTGGTATGGGAATAGGGTATAGCCTATGGGTAGGATAAGTAGCATCGCGTCCTTCGGTAAAATGTATACACGGATAGAACGAACCGTCACCGATATTCTTCGGCACGAATTACAGTCTTGTTAAAGTATCGCAGTGGTATTATATGACGGGGCAAAGTGCACCGTTCGCCGGCAATATGGCGCCCTGTTCTAAATTCAAAACAAGCGGCACTGCTTAGCATATACATATCCTTATACCAGAGCCGCGACTGGCAGCACGCTATGACATTCGCAATTCAAATATCCAACATATCTATTACCATTTTAATTTGAGGGGAAATTGCGCGGCTTCGATATACGACGTTTACCATCCGCCAAGTATATCATATCCCGCATTACTCTCGAACAAACTATCGGAGCTACCGTGTTCGAGGCTGAGTTAATACCCGGCCGTGTTGTAAATACTTTCATTGTTGGCAGATTTATCCATCCCGCACATGATTTTCAACCCTTCCGTAGATTTTTTTTCTAGTTCCGTCGTCGTTAAATCGAAGCCTCCGAACACCTGAGGATAATTTAGTACGGCATTACCGTTGTAATAACGGGAAACGTTGGAAACGAAACCCCCGGACGTGTTAAGAGGCGTAACTAATTTTCAGGTTTTCCCTAACGAAAAAAAAAAGAAGACAGAAACAACAAAAAATTTTCGTCGTTAGAACGCGATAAAAAAAAAGGAGCAGCTTCCGCGGAATCGAAGTTACTTCGATCGTCTTACTGACTTGAAGAAGTAGAAGAAGAAGAAGAAGAAGAGAAAAAAAGTCCTGTTTATTTAGGATCTCGGTGAAACTTGTGACAGAAAAACTAGTCGCTGTTTGCACGGGGACCATGAAGATACCAGGAACCATGTCCTAATTGACTGCGACCAATTTTCTAGAAGAAACAATTTTCTAGTTCCTCTCTCTCGCATCGTTTCTCGTCTGACAAAAGTTTGACGTCTACGGGTGGTCCTAAAAAGGACCTTCTCCTTATACCTGGGACATACTCCGCGTTATTTTCATCCTCCTCTTCTTCTTCTTCTTCTTTTTTTGGCGCAAATTTCTCCACTTTCACGACCAAAAGTAGCGTAATGGCTCCGAGTGCATAGCTGCTAAGAATTTCAGTGTGTGGATCGTTGTTCACGATCAATGGATCCCTGTACGGTGGGATCTGTGATCCTATGATCTAGCAGCGGGATATCATGTTCCGATCATTTGTTCTACGACGTTATAGGCACATGCGTGTATCGAAGATATTATACATCGGTATTTCGTCCCGGGCATAGACGGTGACTTGGTACCATTTCAAATCCGTGAGAAATAACAATATTTCTTATAGTTCTCAGTTAGTCTGGGTGTATCTCGTTGTGTTTGTGCGATGTTACCACACCGGAGGCCCCGCATTATTACCCAATCGTATCTCTTGTGTGTCTGGTGGTAGCGCAGCTGTTTTGTTGGCTGATATGAAAAGATTTGCTGATTCAGCGCGTCGCAGGAATAACGATCGAACCAACAACGAGAAACGGTGAACAAAAGTATATAATCCAGTGATTGATCGCCCCGAGTCGAGGGGGCGGGAGCGCGATCCAGATCCGAAGGGAATATCAATTTTCATTTCGTTCCTTTTTTTTTTATTCTTGCAGTTTGATTAAAAGTTTTCCAACAAAAAGAAGAAGAAGAAGAAGAAGACGAAGATGAAGAAGAAAAATGGGCGTCGATAAGCGGAAATCTCTCGATCAATCAATCCAAAAATAGAAGAAGAAGAAGAAAAAAGTTGACCGCGCGTTTGGTCAACAAAAAGAACTAACTCGAGCGACTTTTGGGTCATATTTTCTGTTGCGGGTGTAGATTTTTTTCCAACCTGTCTTTTTTCTTTCCCACCTGCTGGGAAAACGTTCTTGCCTCGGTCGGTTATTCGCTTCATCAATCAGGCAAAAATTCCACCTTCCTTCTCCTCCTTCTTCTTCGTCTTCGAGATGTGCTTTTTACTAGTTTATTTAACCCCGCGGGGATACGGTGTGGGAGAGAAACGGACAGGGATGACGATCCCATTGTGAAACTTCGTTGGTGATATTTTATTGACTTTATGACGTCATTTATCTGATCGCCGACACGCCCATAGGGAATTTAACATTAAACCTCAAAGTCGGATAAACGGAGCAGATCTCATATACAATTTTTATTTTTTCATCTTTTTCTGTTCGAAACGTGTGAAGATTTCGAGATGACGATTTTTCTTGCTTTATCGTCGACAAGAATCACGGGTTCTTTTCGTACCGTTCGGCCACAATGTAAAATTAAGATAAAAATCAACCGATCAATGCGCAATCGGAGATTGTATTGACGAAATAAGAAGAAGAAGAAGAAGAGGAACCGATGTAAATGACGTATGAAAATACATCAAACATAAATATAAACTGGTACGAATGGAGAAAGAGAAAAAAAAAATTCAGGAACTGTTATATCAAATTGCACAAAAGTGTTTTCCTTTTCAAAGATGCAGGAAGTCGATTGTGGACGGTGAAAATACCGGATAAGGAAACCGCAGATCGAAATCTGTGTGCAACCGCACCCGGCCGATCTTTGAGAGTGATAACAAAAAACGAGATGAATATAAAAAACAAGGAGAAAGAAAGAACGAAAGAGAAAAGGGTTTTGTAACTGTTTCCTCCGGTGACGGTGAAAGAAAGGCTTCACGACAATTTTTTACACACTGCAACTGTGCAGGAAGCGTCGTTGCGAGGATAAATAAAGAGAAAAAGAAACGTTTTCCTAGTATAAATTTCTCACGCGAAATGAATCCGTCGGTTATTCGGACCGGACGCAACGAGACCCAAATGACAAATGGAAAATAAAACAAAGAGACATCATGCGGAGTCGCTTCTACGGAATGACACAGCAGCCGTTGTCCCGTCTCGGCTACGTTCTTGATGAGCGAGACGCGGGACGACGCGTTGTTTGTCGATTCCAGATATCGATATCTGACCTACGAACCCGAGGCTGGACGAGACTCGACTTGAGACTTGAGGCCTGATTGCGTCACGGGGGTGACGGGTATCCGACCGGTGGTAAATTTGTCAGGTCTAAATAATGGCGGCGGTATGCGCGATCGCGTAATGTGCTTCGCTTTTTTTTTCACCCTCCCCTCTCCTAGCGCGTGCTCATCCTTGGATTATGAGATTTATCGCAATTGATGTCAGGGCACCGAGGCAAGACCTCAAACGTCTTCGCGAGCTATTAATAATGATAAATAAAGTTATTCCGCGCCTTTCACCACACAATATCATCGCTGGGACCTCGCGTGCCGTGCGAATAATACAAATAAACGGATTAATCGATCGGTAGCTGAACAAAAGAAACCCAAGATCAAGAGAAATTGAAGAAACACCAAAAATTCGTCGAATTGAAGACCAGCTTCTTCTTCTTTTTCTGATACTGTAAGGATTTCAGCTGAGATTCTTCTCTTCTAAATCAGGAAAAGCAGCATGCAATCGGCAACGATGGGTTTTATTGGATGAATTGATACTTCCTCATCTTTCAATCTATAATTCAATGAACAATTCAATAATCATCTTTCATTTGAGCCTAGTGCAGCTTCTGCTTTCTCACACTCAATAATTTCTGTTATGAGCTCTCATAGTTCCTACAAATGCAACAAATATTCACGTTGACCAAGTCGAATGCGGTCCGTTTCGACGAGGTGAACGTCTTTACAAAAACACTATTGATGTTACGTCCCTCGTGAATCTAGGGGTCAGAAACTAGCGCGACGCTGAAATAAACGGAAGACCGAAAGAACCTGGTATTTGACCGCTTCTTGTTGCAGGACAAACTTCGCAGTCACTTTTACTCATCAATAATGCGTTTTTGTATCAGATTTTGGACTATAGCGAACACTAAATGGTTCAAGTTTCGTCCTTGATGACCATTTTTCATCAGCCGGTCGCGATATTGTAGAATAAAGTTTACCTTACTTGGCAGAAGATAAAGTTGACAATAGGAAAGAAAGTACGTCAGCACGCTTAGTTTTCCTTTCCTTCTTCACAGTTTTCGAGAAAACCCAGTGGCCTAAATTTCATACCGTGTCCAGAGGGGAAAAAAAAAATTACGGTAAATTTTCTCCGACTTGAACCATAAAAATAGTAAAACCGTATTATTTGTAAAGTGTACACAATATAAGTATTCTACGTACCGTTTCAAAATACAGAGCACCGTTAGCACCTTAAAAATAGTAGAGAAAATTTTTATTTTTACAATCCCCAGGCTTTCGAGGATCGGCTTTGAGGAGGAAGTGGGGGGGAAGTAAAATTTGTTCAACTTTTATGACTAGCAAAACGAAGCAGTGCCTAAACCCTAAGTCCAGAAATATACTTTCGAAAATAGAATAGTAATCCGAAAAAATAAATAAAGCCGTAAAAAGAAGAAGAACTGGTCACACGAACGGACCGTGCAAAAGGGGCGAAAATATAATTCAGGTTCATTCCGGAATACCTGAAGAGTCCTGGTGTTTTTGGGTTTTACAACCGGTCGCCATTCGGGGTTGTAAAATTCTCATTAATCCCTCAGACAATGGACTACAATGGAGTCCATGAATGGGTCGTTATCGATTTAGGCATTGGGAGCCCCAACCGATCGGGGCCGACTTTATTTCGAATCGTGTTTTAGGTGCGGAAGAAAATTAAACATTTTCCCTTTATGGCCTCGACACTTGGGGTTATAAGCGAATTGGAATATTGGAGTACCTGAGCCGGGTCGGTACGGGGGTCGTAAAAATCGATCGAATTTTATACTCCATGGCCCCCGTATTATTTTCACGTTTTATGCCGAAAATACCCGGGTATTTCCATACGGAAAGTCTATCATCACGCCACCATTAGGTTAGGATCGAATCGCACGAGCGTGAAAAGCCCCGTTTAACCCTACCCTGTGTAGGTACCAAGTTGTCCCGACCCAACTCAGTAACAACAAAATGTCTAACGATCCTTATTCAAGGGCTTTTCCATTCTGTTCTTCTTCTTCTTCTTCGTGACATGCAAAATCCTCCCCTTTGGGTATTCGGATGACTGGACTACTTCTTGAATAACCTCAACGGGCTAATTCGAGCACACCCGGCAACCTACGGAAACGTTTATGTGATTTTTGCATAGTTGCCGAGTCATCGAGAAATTTTTCAGAGCAAACCTCCTCTGAAGCTTTGTGATGGGGTGATGTTATTCGTTTTTTATTCTTCCTCTTATTCTTCAAGGGGGCGCGAGGCTCACATAATTCGTCATGCCCACTTTTCGATCTTTTGTATTATATGATTCGTATGAAAGATCAACGAAACAATCGATTTATGTACCCAAAGAAACGCCTCGGGCTTGTCTTCCACCGTACGGTGAAGAGACCACGGTGATAATTATATTCGGTGGACGTTTGACCCGATCGACATTGACGCTCCGGGCTTCCAGCGAGTCGATTTCTGCACGGACCATTGACTCATCAATTCAGTCGAACCTGCGATGATCGGGGTTTTTAATTAAAGAGAATAAAAAAAAGCAAAAAAGAAACGGCGACAAGTTTAACGAAGAAGAATAGCACCGAATCGGTCAGTCGAAGAAAAGAAATCTCTACGGGGTGAAGAACCAGAGCCCCGATGCTCTCACGGTGTAGGAAGGAAGCCTAATAAGATGTAACTAAATTATGATTGGATTTATCATTGGTGTTTGTTAGACGGTTATGAAATTGACTAAATTAGCCTGCGAACCCGGACGATTCCTTGGTCAATAAATTCACGTCGTGTAATACTCGTTTCATATGAAGCTGTGATACGGGTACCCGGAGTATTCTCGTATTATAACCACTCAATGAGTGATTGGCAACTGTACAACAAGACAGAAGCCACTATTTGCTTTTGCTTTGTAACTAACTGGCGAACGTGACGGACAGACGTTGATCATTTTCGTACGAAGCCGTGGGAAGGGGAGGGAAAATCGCGGTGCAGGGATGAAAATTGTTGAATAACTCCGGAAAATAATGACAAATATATATATATATATCAAGCTAATGACAAGGTTATAGCTCTGAATTCAGAAGCTGGTTTGCCCGACCGCAGACCACCCTGGAGGATAATTGTCTTCCGTTAGCCGCAGACACCCGACATTGAGTCGTGGATTTATCTCCAGCCATACGTACAGCGGCGGTTGTCTTGCGTTTCTATATACCATCGTTTGTATCGTCGTTTCGTAACTCACAAAGAGACTTGAGACTTGAGACTTGAGACTTGAGACTTGAGAGTCAGGGACTATAGACATCAGAGTCAGAGTCGGAAAGTCATAGTTTATACTCTTTCGTTTTATGACGCGTTGAACGAACCTACGAACTACCCGTCTAACATGTGTACGTCGTTGACCTTACCTTTTTAGAAACAAAAACTTTCTATACAGTAATGAGAAGAGATAACGAACAAAGGATACGAGAATCAATCAAGACGTCACGTCACCGTGATAACGTTTCGTTTCACCACAGGCCCACGTCCTGCAGTCATGGGTCAGGCTGATGTACAACCATCCAATGGTACTTTTCTCTGAGGGATAATTTTATTTTAAAAAATAGTTCGTAGCCAGTCTAGTCTAGATGTCCTAAAATCGCCAGCGCCTCGATCCCTGAGTTAATTCATGCTTCGTACAAGAAAGTGTCGTAGAATCAATTAATCACGGTCCATTACTGAATAGGTATGTGATAATCTGGCGCGGTTAACGACTTACGTTACACCGTGTCAACGAGGGGAGTTTAAAAGATCAAACAGGCCAGTACCGTACCGGTTGCTATCTCGGGTTAGGTATAAGGTACATTATACATATATCGCATGTAATGTTTATAAATTGGGATTTTGCTAACAGGGAGAAAGTCAGAGGGACTTGATTAACTGCGACGTCGTTAAAATTGACGAGATCGAACAGTGAGTAGAAATACAAGCAGAGTGAGAGAGAGAGAGAGAAAAAAAAAGAAGAATAATAACACTCGACAGAACTGATCGTCGATCGATTATCCTTTGGTATAGAAAAAGTGAAACGCTAGTTAAGAGAAGAATTAATCAAGTGAAAAAAAAATCTGACCTCTGGAGTCGATCGGTCGATCGTTTTTAACGATAAATTCTCTTAAATTATCTATTTTCGATACCGGCATATAAATAATCCTGCCATTCCTGCTGATCCTCGGAGATCACATACATAGGTATATAGATGGGAGGGTATTAAACGTGGATCATGTCCGCCCGGACTGAATTCTCTGCGCGATTACCACCGGGTCATATATAATCATCCGAACTCATCAAACAATCATATCCCCCTCTGATTGATCTGATTATTCCATCCGATGCGGATCGGTCGACCGTTAAATGAACCAAGACGATCTCAATCAGCTTCTGGAAAAAATGAAACAAGATCGAAATGAAACCAACGGCCTCCCACGAAGCACAGCGAATATCCCGCCGTTTTCTAAACATCGAAAACCGTAACATGGATTATGATCCGAATTGGCTAATCGGGGATAGAAAGCGTGAGACTAAACGGTCCACGTGAGATATATCTCGGAGTAATTGTACACCTAGGGGAAATTATTTGAGTAGCTTTGGGTCATTTTTGATCGCACAATTTTTCCCTCCGCGTATAACGCACGCATACCGATCGATGGCCTCGGTAGTGTTACGTGTTGCCCATTTGGCTTCGATATACTAACACAGATCGCGAGATGCGGGGTTACGGAGACGTGGACTATTTACGTTCAGGTGGGAGGAGTCGGGGCGTTTTGTTTCACGATTCCCACAATTAATCATTTGATGGTCCGAAACAATTAGCCCGCTCATTAGCCAGACCAGAGGCGGTACGGGCATCAGTCTTTCCCTCACCGAGGTGAACTCGACTCGAGCATCCGAACCGCGATATAGATTAGAAGAAAAAATAAATAAAATTGTGACTTTCGAATGGAAAAAAAGAAAACGATCTTCTGATCTCCGATCTTCCGGTCCTGGGTGGTCTGGCCGGATGCGAGTCCGCTAGAGGAAAAGCGATTTGAAATTTTGCGAGATTCCAGACCCAGTAATCATCGCGGTCTGTTCGCTTAGCCGTCCCGCATCTGCCTCGATATAAAACGACGAGTTTAAAAAGAGAAAAGGAGAAAAAAAAACGACCGAGGAACTTGGCGAAAGGGAAGGTAGCCGAACGCGTACCGATCAAAAGAAGGGAGGCTTTACCTGGAGGTATCGACCACACCCCCAGGGACCCTCGTGTGAAAGTCTATCCCGGTCAAATGGTGAAATGGTGAAATGGTGAAATTGTCAGTCTACCTTTTGTCGAGAAAGTCAAAACGTTTTGAATCTTCTCAGAGGAGAAAAAAAAATAAAAAATTCTCTTTGTACGATGGGCTGAAAAAAAAATCTATCAAACTCGATAAAATTATGAATAAAAAAAAAAAACGGTTTACCGGCTTCTAATTGGAAATCAGGAACAAATATCGTGTATTTAATAATTGAAAATTCGAATCTTCACAAGTGACGAAGTTTTTGATCATACATTTACTGCAGCTTGTTCCAGTGTTCAGAAGATGTACTCATAATTTTCATAAATGAAACAAACATTCATGTTCAACAAGTCGAAAGTATCTGTCATAAACGAAAAATAGTGGGTCTTTGAAAACTCCATTCAGGTTCTGTGACTCGGAAATATCCAGGGGTCAGAAACCCTGACCAGGTTGAAAGGAGCAGATTTCGTACCATAGAATCCATATAATGTTCAAACTTGTCATAATTTTCGATAATTTTATCGGCTCACGAACCAAAAATCGAGATAGAATTTGATTAGATGTAATTCTGATCGTGCGAACATCGTCAATTTCGGCTGGGCCATTGGGATAACCGCGTTCCCTCCCACGTCTAGCGGTACACGTTAGAGTACGAGACAAGCTCGCGTTGAACCCTCACCCGTCACGATTCTTATGTAAACTGTTGTGAACCACGAATGCGATAATTCTCTAAAAAAAGGGTCGATATAGTTTCGCGCGGGTGGCTGGCGGTGCCGGTGCGAAACGATTTCGGCATACATTTGGAATCCAGGGTCTCTCGAGAGTCGGGGGATCACCGCGAGACGTGAGCCGTGAGCCACGCCACTCCGGTATCATGATTTTGATTGATCGGGCAATATGGCGCGGGAACCCCCCGTCGCTCGTGCATTACCGGGTACGACGTGGAAAAATGATCGGATTGAGACGCACTCATCAATCGCATGCCTCGGCCGCTCGGAGGAGACTCACGTCCGCGAGATACCGGCGCTCGACTCACCCCGGCAACTTAGGTACAAATTACCGCTGAGGTCTATATTAGACAATTTTGTTCCGTCCGAGCGACGAAATGCGATCGAGTCAACCGCGAGACCCTACGATTTTCGTTATCGATAATTTTCCTATAGACGACGATCCGAGAACCTCAGGGCTAAATTTCTCGAACGGTCTTAATACCTTTTGATTTATCTGAGCCGGGTCACGGCGCTTCGCCCCCCGCGCTAAGACCGGCACATGGGCGGGCCAATCAGTTTTTAAATAACCATAACTCGTGTTTTTATGTTTCCAAAGAGTCTATAGTTACAGCCGAGTGTAGATACAGTCTATACTCAGACGATGCACAATTAAGGATGTAGTTCGGGTTGAAAATTTTGCGGATTTCTTTACTATAAATACATTCACCTGTCAATATCTGCAAAGATCCAATCCGGATCTGATTTTCAAAGAGTTCTAATCAGGGCCTAACGGTGATAATCTGTAATCAGAATGAGAGTGATACGTGTCCCAAAAAGTCAAGAGTGATGACAAACTTGGAACTTGTCATCGGACCAAACTGACACCAAATATAAAACGATATGAGTTTACCTTGGACTACTATTTTTCCGGAGTTCTCAATTGACATGCAGCCTTTTACAAATCTTGGATTATCTCAAAAACTAATTTTCACCTACTTTTCAGATTTCAAAATGTAACTGGCGATGAAAAAACTTATCGAATCAACTTCTAGTTGCACAAATATCTTCTTTGATACATCATGAACAATTCCACGTGAGCTTTTTCAGGTCTGCAGGTCAACCGAATCCAAGTGGAATTACTTTGATATTTATGAAAAAATAACAAAAACACCACAAAAAAAGTGCCTTTTTGGGGGAAATGATTGTTTCAAACTTCATGTCCCATAACTTTTGTCACCGTACAACAAATTCCTCACGTGAATCTACTCTTCTTTCTATTCTGATACTGAAGAAAAATAAAGATTGTTGTATCTCAAGTATTTCATCGCCGGTACCAATTCCAGCGGAGGCCCTTTAGGAAATAGTTTTCAACCCGAACTAGATCCTCAATGACCGGCAATTATTAATAATTTAGTGGATCGAATTTTGTCCTCTCGTCTGACGCGCGGATCCGTAAGTCGGTCGACTTATTTTCCGTCCAAACTATTATTTAGCGCAGGTATGTGCGTACGCCACCCCGGCTATGGCGGCTCTCGGAGTATGATTTAAGCTTATTGGGTGCCACAGTCGTGCGCATTTATGCACGCCGAGGTTCCGTCGCTGCCTACGTTCCAGTTATAGATATAGTACGTATTTTCTACAGGTTGAAAGTGTGTTGGTAGGGTTTAGATGGTTTCACACCGAACTCCTGCCTCCGCAGTCCGCACTATACCTACGGTATTAAAGTAGCGCTAGAGCTATTAAGGCCTGGTCTCGTCTTTGGATATGTGGGCATTACTTGTTGCATACAATTATACATGTATTCGAAGTGCACTGTTACGAGCTTTGAACTTATCCCGTCTTCGAAAGCGGAGATTTAACTGCGGAGTTGATCCTAAAAGAGCGAAGTGGTCAAGTTTTCTTGCGTTCATATAACCGCGGTTGAACTGCGAGTTGCGCCTATGGTCGATAAGCGAAGAAATTGACATTATATTCAATTTATTATTGAACATCACTCCGTCATATTGATGGATAATGATGTTTTGCGCCAGTACGAGTATCTCGAGGATCGTTGCTGCAACTCCACCACCGCCAACCTATCCATACGGCATACGGCAATATTTCAGTAGCCTGATCGTCTGTCAGGGTAAATCTATTCCCTACTTTCTTCATATGCACGATCGGTTACTTCGGCCTATCGGGAAACTCAACCATCGCGATTTATCAATTTACCGGATATACCTGAATACACACACCGATTTGTCTCCCACTGATCCCAGGGTACTACCCACGATCTTGGAACGACATAAGGTGAACGCCCCGGTTTCTGACGTTATGTAAGGATTTCAGCTAAGGTCTCTTCTAAATCAGGGAAAATTACAAAAACACTACTGAGGTTACGTCCCTCGTGAATCTAGGGCCAGAAACTAGCGCGATGCTGAAATAAACGGAAAACCGAAAGGAGCCGGTATTTGACCCCTTCTTGCTGCAGGACAAACTTCGCAGTCACTTTTAGTCACCATTAACGCGTTTTTATATCAGATTTTGGACCATAGCGACTTTCCTCCTATTGATGATGATTTTTCATCAGTCGGTCGCGATATTGTGAAAAACAAGGCCACGGGGTCAGAAACCGGGGCGTTTACCTCACTCGTTGATTCGAAAGAAGCATCAAAATGCAGGAGTCTTGTACCCATTACGGAATGGAAGCTAGAACACATCCAAGTGTCGTTTAGTTCTTTTTTTCCCAAGACATTCGGCCTCGTGTTGCCCGGCGTGTAGCAGAAGCTCTCCTGCCAAGCCACGGCATTGTTCTAGGCGCCCAGTGATGGACGACAGTCATTTGTTATATGGCCACTGGCGAGCATACATCACGCAAGTCCGTGCCTCTACTCGACACAAAATTTTATGCTTCTTTCTCTCTCTGGGCTTTTCAACGTTTATTTCCACATTTTTATTCTTTTTTTTTCTCTCCCCTCTTTCACGTCTTCGTTCTCTCATTCTTTTTCCTTCCGTTTGATTTTGTTATACCGTAACAAGCTATGGACTCGATTATAAACCGCGAGTGAGAGAGGAGTTCACCGAGTCGAGACAGGTTCTCGCGAGACGTTAACCCGGACGGCGCCGGGTCACGTTGAGCTGTTAAAATAATATTAACCGAACAGACCGAGTTGAGTGAGTATGGCAAACTCAATAGCTTCATTTTGTACTTTGCAGAGTCGAGTAGCTCCGTACCGGACACTGTGGTCTACTTATTTCAAGGTCTAGAGTACCGGAGACTTTTGTTCGACACGAGTAGCTGCTCCGCGACTGAGAGAAGATGCGACTGGAGACGTTGAAGATATAGATTATCCTTCCGGTTCTCATGGGTCCGACTAATCAGGGCTTTCCTTTCCTTTCCTTTCCTTTCCTTAATCCTAACAAATCGAAGTCCGTAACGGTTGGTTACGCTGCGGAATGGAGTATGAGAATAATAAAAAGATAGCTGCCAGGTGCCCCTGCGAGGATGAGGTTCGAGGACGTTGCGACGCCGCGGTAGACGTCATTAGAGGATGAAAGACGTGACAAATGACGAACGTCGGATCTTGAATGCGGAAAGGCGCCCCATAACGCCGCCGCCCGTTTGTTTGTGGTCACACATTGTTGTGACGGAGTGACGTCGGTCCAAGTGACGTCGTGTGATCTATCCTCCGCATAAGCGTCCTATAATAAACGAAACACCAACACTGTGAGAATCCTCTATACGCGGAGAAAAAGATTTGGTAAAATCATTCGCCATGGATCCTTGGGGGATCCGAGAACCGCACCCGGGTTGTTTTGACTCCTGACGCCCGGTTGACGAGCGATTGTCCCTTTTCAAGTACCTCGCATTATTATTCATTCCACAAAAACCTACAAGGCTCACCGTCTCTGCACACGCACAGAAAATAAACGACCCTCAAGAATCCGAAACCGTTTCTTCCCAATCACTGATCGAGTTCAATCAATTTTTTTAAACTCCCAGAAGCCAGTGCGAAAAATAACGTCATGAATTATTTCTCGATCGAGTTACGATTACCAAATTCGCAGAATTATCTCACGCAGTTATTATCTATGTACGTGTAAACGGGTTTCATGCCAAGTGGTCACCTTTGCTCTAAGTGGTAAATAACAGCCTCCAATTTAAATCGAATCTGAGGAGGCCTGGCCTCGGTCTGGTTACTGAAAAATATCATCTGGTCTGAAGAGCGATTAACTCTACAAAGGTTTTTTTTTTGAGTAATGTACCCACGGTTGGAAGATCCGCTAATTAATCGATCGAGTATAGAAGCGAAATGAGAAAGAGAGTAGGTGGAAAAACGCGGACCACACGGGAGCTCGATTCGATTTATCTAACAGCCGTCTCAATCTGCCGATATTTAGCAATTACACAAAAGTGGAGAAACGTCCGTACGCTTCCGAGGTACCGATGGACGAGGGACAGGAGCCGGGCACGTATTCCCACGAGGTCCGAGTTCCCTAGGGGCGGATGTATCCCAGACCCATGTAAACATAGTTGGGTGCTAATCGTTCACGTTTTCGCCATAAGGTCTGATTCAGTACCAACGGTAGTTTATTTACGGCATTGTCGTACACAACAACCGTACCGAGAGGGCAGCCCCTCCGCGAGGATCGCTATCTTAACTAGCCTCGTGTCTGGTAGCTAAGAGATGTTCCGTTGTTTCGCTCTGTTGTATTATACCACCGCGCGGGGATAAGTCCGACCGACCGAGAACGAAGACGGTTGTAAACTAAACGCTGCCAGAACAACTTGGAAAATGTTAGATCGAAATTGGATAAGGAGGTAAAACCCGAGGTGTGAACTGATGGCTCGACTCCATCGACGCTGCTGTTCGTACAATGTTGGAAATATCTTGAAATTTCTCATACGAACGGGAATGAAATTTACAAATCCTGGTGATTTCAATGAAATTGATATGAAACATCTTGAAATTTCCAGTTTTCAATCACTCATATCCCAATATCGATTGAATTTGAATGTACAAAAAGTATGAAACTTGATACAAAAATTTCTAACGTCGTAACCTTTCAATTTTTACACCCTCCACTCTCGTACACAATTCGAGGTTCAGACTATACAGAGGAATCTCGACTCCGACTGCATCTAGTCTCGTTCCTTGACCGGCTACTAAGTAGACTTTAATACGACGTTGTCGTTCCACGCTGCTCCGGATGGATGGATGGACCCTGGCCACGGAGCTGTATGCACAACGGAACGGAGGGTCCCTCCGGAGTGGACAACGAGATGAATACCTTCGCCTTACTAGCGCCTTTGCAAAAGTTGCTCATAATACGTTCATGAGATTTTAAACGTCTGCAACTGTTTGCCGACTGTAAGACGGATGACCGATTAACGCCGATCGATTCGGATTCTCGATGACGTATCGGATCAGCGCCGTTTGATAATGATCGATCCGAGTCGACGGGGTTTTGAATCGTCTGAATTTCGGTAGCAGGAAATTCGAGGGTTGTAAATTGATGTTGAAAGATCAGCTTAACGTTTACCGTTACACGAGGTAAAGGGTTGTGTATCGCGTGTTGGAGGCAAAGGACCCGTAAATAACTCGGTTTTCCAAACGTGCCTGCATAATGGAATTAGTGTCTACGGTTGAATTTACAACCCCCTCGAAATGTTCAGCAGCAAGAAGTTGCATCTTTCCGCGATCGCCTTACTTACTTAACCTTGAGGTGGTATTGCTAATGCGTCGCTGCGTTTAATCCCAAAGTGTCTTGTTGGTTCGGACAGGAGGACAATTAACGCGGTTTGACGAGAGGTTAGCAGTCAAACGGTTGTGGGCGGAGCTCAATAGACCTTTGTCAGAATCGTGTACAAATTTTGCCGGTTCCACACCAGGATAATCCCATTTGACCATGAGCTAAATGGGAAAAATTTCTGCCTCTTTCGATGTACCAGTCCCGAGAGGCCGAACATTTTCAACAAGCAAAACTAGCAACTAATAATCCTCGCTGGGGGTCCTCTGGGCTAATAATCGCGTGGTTGAACCGCCATTATCACGTTCCAAAGAGGAAAACAACGAGACGCTGAATTCTTTTTGGATCGGAGATTTTTCGAGTATGCGATGAAAAACCTGCAATCCATTTAGCATCGGCACGCGCTAATCTGCCGCTTAACTTTAATCTAGAACTACGGCAAATTTTGAAAGCAATATTGGTTAGGGGAGGCAGGCATTCGTACCTCGACTGCACCGCACGGACCTTAATCCTGGTTTAACTAGATCAACGAAAGAGGATTAGAGCTAGCGGTACACCAGCCGAATAGATGGATTAACTTTAATCGTGGGATTAGCTTTGGCACGTCGGATACAATTACGGCTATACACATACAGAGCGTTTGGATTTTAAACTTTGTTTCGAGATCCAGGAGATGCAGAAAAATGAAGATGACATTTTCGAGGGTTCCTCAGACCTAAAAGGTATCTCGAATCTTTGAACATTGGAGAAAGGGGTTAAGCCAGGTGGGGACACATCGCAATTATAACTGGGCCTCCCTCCGCCCACTTCAACCCTTTAACGATTTAACCCTTGGTCTCGTTCAACCATCCGTCGAGTCTCTGAATTTTGTTATTTATGACCGACTAGTTATTTGGCCATTTTGTCGAGCAGAGCTGAACAGAAGAAGAAGAAGAAGAAGAAGCTCTGCGGCTGACCGCAGTACGCGGTAATACCGTCTCTGGAAGAGACCATTGTAAATTATCACGGTATTAGACCCGTTTCGGAAAGGGAAATAAATATATAATCGCTACCGAAAAACTAAGACAACGAAGACAACGACAGAGATTTGGCTCGTTCGCCGTTATTTGATTAATCGCATCGCGTGCAGCTGATACACAGACAGAGAATGTGAGATAGAATTCATTTGATGCTCCGGGGCTCCCGGTCGGCAGAATGACAGCGTACAAAGTTCAGCGTTCCTGATGCGAGTTATTGTCGGATGATACACTGTACCATAAACCCTCTACAAGCACGAGGTATGTGTAATTACTAATTACGCCACATACCTGAACGTTAGCGATACCCACCTCTTGGATGTGGTGGATGTGGTGGTGGTGATGCACGCGAATTAACATGCACGCTCAGGAGAGCCGGAGGTACGTGGAGAACGTGGGAGAGATATATCCACGTACGTGCCATCCACATATCTTATCCGCCACCGTTTTCCCCCAAGCATCTTTCTAATCAACGCGTTTGATTTCTCAATCAAGATACCGTGTATCCCATACCTGCATCGAGTCACCGCGTCATGCCTCGTCACGTAACTCCCAGAATACCGCGATAACACTTTTCCTCTTCAACTCGACGTTTCTCTGTTTTGCAGAGAAAAAACGAAGCTGTTGGGTTCATTCCGAAAATGAAAAGTTGAGTTTTCACTGAATCTCCACGTTTTGAGAGTCCATATTTTGAGTTTCACGTCTGGGTGTGCCTAAATTTTTGTCCCCACGATTTCGCGACAACGAGGGCACGGATTTCGATAAAATTGGGCTCAATCGATGCAGTTTTTCTCAACTCAGAACTGATTAGATTTTTGCTCTGATCGGTTCAGTACTTTTTGAATTATTTGAATAACAAAATTACAGTATAAAAATGACGATATCTTGAGAACGGATCAACGGATTTGAATGAAATCAGGTACCACTGGGTTTTTTAGATCGCTGATCACGAATCTGAAGTTAGTTTTGCAGGATTTCAATTTGTCACATTCGATATGCTTACGAAGAAACTGAAAAACGTTTCAATTCTGACGCAAATTGTTACTGGAACGTTTTTTGAGGTTTCTAATCAGCAATCTGAAGTCTGATTTTCGAAATTAATCCAATTTTCTGGAAGAAAATACTAAAAACATTCGAAATCCCATCAAAATTGTTACTCAAAGATTTTTCCAACCGCTGATCAAGAATCAGAGGTCAGATTCGCCAAGTTCAAAATAGCTGAAAACAAAATGAATAACGAGAAGTTCAAAGGCTGGCTTACGGTCAGCCGAAACCCGCTTTTTTTTCGTTCATTCTTAGCTATCCCACCGTGGCTCGATTCCCTCTTTCGTTTACTTATTGTAGTTACGTAATCGGTCTTAATGCTCGTGTGATTAAATATTAAATACCGGTAATTAACGCTAACGGAATATACTCGACTAATCTGTTATAAATTGCCGTATACATCGCATACTTTTTACAATCTCGCGAGCGTTCGCTTGAGTCGAAGCACATGATCTACATGCGTAATCGTTCGAGAGTTTATTGGGGGACGTTAAGAGAAAAAAATTGAGTATCTTAACGATCCGAGTGCCGTGTAAAAGTGTAAAAAAAGAATTCTCCTTCGGGGACACTATACGCAGCTATATGGCGTACATCAGGGACATTACGATCGAGGTGAAAACTCGTCCGAGATATTCGAGACGTTGGGTACGAGTTTAAAAACGTCGTTAAAAAGAACCCAGCCGTAGAACCCATGGGGTTATAAATTTACGAGAGCTGGATGGTCCACCGATACAAACTGGGCCGCGGGTGTCGAAATTGGCTCGAATATCCAACCAGTTTCTGTTCCTCGGTTGTATTCATTTCTTTTTCTTTTTTTTCGCTATCCATTTCATTTTTCTGAACAACCTTAAACGACCCTGCGGAACAGGGAATGATGCGAAACACACCCTCAATATTTTGACTAGGTCGCCAACAACGTTTCATTGATCAGAATCGGTGGCGCGTGACGCTATTCAATTCCATATTGTTGGTTTTCCCTGTGGATACCCGCAAGATTTATGTACTCTCATCGCAGTCTCTGATTCCGCAGCATTCAATGCGGTTAGATTTGTGGCTTTTTCGTAAAATCCACCGGCATTGTAGCTTCTCGCTGCAGGGTCCGAAACATTATCTAATAAAATCTCTGTCTCTCCTTGCGGAACGAATCCCTAGACCCACAGTCTGACCCTGCGCTGACCAGACGGTACCTAGGCTCCGAAAAGGGGTTCCGGTAGAAAAAAAAACCCGACCACAACAGAAACAAAAAATCAGCCCCGGGTCGTCAAGGGGATCAAAGTGGGTACTTGATTCTGAATTCATACGATTTCACGCGGTGCGGTCAATGGCCCGTGACGCGATCAAGTTTATCGACGTGACCCATTAATTGCACCCCTGCTGAACGTGCGAAACCGCAGGGGAATGACGCGAGGATAGATTGCACAGAAGCCGGGAGGACATACGTGCACCGTGATATTTTCGTAATTAAATATCAAGGCGAGATACGCAACGCTGCTGCGGGTGAAATTTATTGATACAAAAGGCGAAGAGATTTTCGATATTAAATTACAGATAGCCGCAGCGAGTCGGAGGCTACCGGTGACTAAAGCGGGTATTTGGTTTCAAGTAGATTGCTGAATTAAGTACGTATCGCGGTGGTTAGCGGCACTGGTCACTTGGTCCGTAGGTACGGAGGAGAAAAACCATCGCACATGTTTCGTAGCCTCAAGTTGTATAACTCGGGAGTTATCCCCGTTCGTCTAGCCGTGAGCGTAATATCTCTTGCTTTGTGTCAGCCTTGTTCATTTCTAATAAACCAGCACCGCGTGCCTCGGGCAGGTAATTATATTTGATTTGTGACGCGATGTAGCAGGTCGCAAGCTCCGAGGTCTGCGTCTAGTTCTTCTTCTTCTTCCCTACGAGCAGGACTGTATAGCTTCAACTTCTCTGATTTACAATCTTCGTTAAGGTCTTATTCTCACGCGTCGAACCCATGAAACTCTGAACCGGCGTCGTAAAGAATATCTGGGGCAAGAAAAGTCACTCCAGTCCTCGTACCTGTAATAACGTAGCGAAGAAGAAAAATCGAAAATGAAAAAGTCCCAATGACTCGTGCAGATTTCGACTCTCATGTATCTCCGGATCGGATCGGAACCGATTCCGTAACGATCCGCCACGGCGAATCGACTCGAGAGCCCCGGAGCCACGTACTACAGTCTCATTAACGTCATTGAACGATTATCCACAGTCATGACTTTGAAGCTCTCCTATTTTGGCACGGTTTCAACCCCAGGCACTGAACTATCGTTGCGGAATGAAGAAGAGCGAAATAATGGGGGAGAAAAAAAGGTAAAGGTTCGATACACCGTGACTAATTTGCAAACCGCAGATGTCCAACTCTCGTTAGAGATCGTTAAGTGAATAGTTTGTCGCCCGATCGAGAATCCTCGCCTCACTTCAAGGGTCACACCGAGTATCTTCGAGTATCGGTCGCTCAATTTTAGCCATGATCGAGGGGGAAATAACTCGATCCGAACTTGACACATCAATTTTTTTTTATTTGAATTGATCCGCATTAATATTTTCAATGCAATTCAATGCACTATAATTCGCATTGTTTCATTTCATTTCATGCGAAATAATTGTCGATAATTTCGCCTGATCCGAATCAATCTCATCTAATTTCGTCAGTTGTATCCAATTTTTCACGATTCTTCTCGATTCTCAATAAATCATCTAATGCGAATTGATTCATGTCAATTCGCCTTGATTTTGATTAATTTGTATCGATTCGCGTATCATTGAGACGTCAATTCAACGAGTAAAACGCAATTTCTCGTTCGATTGACTACGAACGGATTCAAGTATGGTAAAACGTGGTCCCAGATCCTCCCTGAATACTGGTAGGACGTATGAGGATGATCGTAAGTTTCGAAGTAGTCAGACTGTATCATTGATCATTGATCATTGATCATTGAAACAAATCCACGGTCTTTGGTACGTCGTCCAGGGGGTAAGTTTACCTCGCCGCGGTATAACTCGTCGTACATAAACCAGATTCGAGATAGGTTCGCTTCCAGTTTCCTCAGGGTCGACACCGGGTTGACTCCTCGCTTACCTTCTTCACGAGGCTCAAAAGATCAACAGATTCGCCCACGCCCCGGTGTGTATTCCTGGGTGGTGGATTCCTCAAGATCTTTAATATTCTGCAATTCTAAATATACGAGACAAAGGTCGCTCGCTCTCTTCCTCCTCCCGACGTCGTAGAGTCTTCGAAATTTTCAAGATCACCAAAGGACTGATACGCACGGATCGATCCGATCCCATCGTCGTCACGTACGAACCGCTACCGGACCAGTTTCATACCGTTTTACAGTTTTACCTAACCCAGATCCTTATAAGATGTCACACGGTATAACGAGCGTAGGTGTGTTCTATTTCGTCAAGAAGGGTTTCACGGGTTTACAACTTTCTCTGCGACCTGGGTTGCACAAGGTCTAGTTTACGAAGTGAATTCTTAATTTTCCATAAGATTTTTATGAGAGTGGAAGATAAGTTTTCGAATTCTGAATACCATTGACTCATTTACGGCCGCGTTGAATCTTCCAAGAAAGCGAAATCCTTTACCTTTCACAAAAATTGAGAGCATTGAATCATCGTGGAATGCGAATTGCACAACGTCGTTTTATCGAGAGACCCGCGGTCTCGAGATCCTTAACATTATTTTTTATGGGTCCTAAAATTCGTTCGAGCTTCGTTTTTTATTCTTTTTTTCTCTACTGTCGGATGTGCACCGGTATTCTGACACTCTGAACCAAATAATCTAAGCCCTCGAACGACGAAGGATCGGGACCACAAATGGCAAACTGCCTGTCGTAAAAATTCCCCCCTACGCTCCTTACCCTGTGTGATATGAGCCAATAAAAAACTGGGCTTTACAACAACAACAACAACAATAATGGTAATGATAATGATAATGATAAAGTAAGAGCGGGGCTAAAAATACACCGTGGTGATAAAAACGATACGATTTATACGAGAACAGGACCCGAAGGGTCCTTGACTCTAATACTTCCATGTAAAATATACTAAAAATCTTGTCTTCCTTCTCTCTTATTCTCCAGGTATATATTCTAACGCTATACCAGCACCCTTTGGCCGGGTGTGGGCAAACATCGTTTCGACACGGTCACCACGGTCAAATAGCCAGCACTCGACTCTATTCAAGGACGTGTCCCATTAGAACGAGGAAATAAATCGAAAATCGGGTGCATCTTATTCTGCGGATAATCCTGACGCATGGAGGGTAGCCCCGGATTATTTATCGATACGGACAGATAATGAAATGTCTAAGCCATGATAAATCCTGAGATGTGTACAAAACACGAGGAGGCTTTAAGATATTCGTGGTAAATTGAGCGTGATTAAATCTTTCCCTTTCTCGCTGTGTCTCAAATTTGTTCATGTGTGAACGAATCGTTGGGCAGATGGAACCGAAAATATACTCCCAGGCCGAGATTATTGACTCTTGTTCAACAGTCTGGAAGATACAAATGTTTCGTCGATTTCATTGCGATCGCGATTCAACGGATCCGTATGATCGGTATTAAATCCTGCAGCTATATAGGTACGAGAAACCTGTTTACTCAAACTATTTCTACAACGTCACCCGAGATCCAATGCGATTCGAGCATCTTCTCTGTTGAATATGTAAAAATTTAAGACTATAAGCGTAAACATTTTGACATTTTATTTGATATTCCAGTTTCTCATATGAGAAAACACTTTGACGATTATATTTTTCAATCTCTTTCATCATCCGGTTGAATATTTTCGATCTAGTGGAAAAAACAGATTTCGAAATAGAATAAAAATGCTAATCGCGGAATTCGTACGATCGTCTCATTATGCTTGCTGATTTAATCGGATCTCTCTAATTCCTAATCCGATTTCTAAATCCGGAATTGAATATTCTGATTCAGATTCTAGAAACTGGTGGAAAAATCTTCTTCTTCTTCTTGCCGATTTCTCGGTATACCTATAGAGAAACGGTTCGTTTTAAATATCGTTCGGAGTATGAAACGTTTATTAAACCTGATAGAGCGAGAGAGAGAGAGAGTCCCACCTGGTTTCCCCACCACGAGGACAGATGTGGGCTAGTCGAGAGTATCGAGTCCCGTAAAATCTTCAGTAACCGTTGGCGGAAAAAGGAACGATCGGTAACCGCCGATTGGATGAAGAAACCATGGGTTGTACCGGTAGGCGTACTTGGGGCTCCCACCACGTTTCCCAATTCACCTGGAGCACCTTGTGCGGCCCAACAGGTCGCCGATCTAAACAAGCCAGTCTTCTCCCGTCCACCGACGTGGTAGCACCGATTCCGTGCCACCACAACCGGTTTTACACTTCGAATAATAATAAAAGAAAACGAAACAAAAAAAGAGGGAAATCAAAAACCGTAAAAAAAAAAAAGAGAAGAAAAGTCGTGTCTGAAAATCACAGTTCAATAAATCGGTTCGTAAAAAAAAACCGCATCGAACCGATCATTGATTGAGAAGATTAACTCGCCCCGCTTCATTACCACAGGAGGATTACGTCGGATCGGATATTAAATAAATCGAACACAAATTGAAGAATAAAAAAAAAAAAGTCGACGATCATCGATCGCTCGGAGGACCCGACAATTTTTTTTGTTTTTTTTTGTTTCTGTTATAATTCTGTACTTGTTCTTTGTGTGGATCTGAAAAAACTACGACTACAAAAAAAAAGTGTTGATAATAACAATTGCAGTGCTGTAGTAAAAAAAAAAAAAACGAATCCGATGCAGTGATTTTTAAAAATGGTTCTTCTATAGACGATTTTCATGATTGTATAAAAGATAGAATAGAGGGGAAAACGGAGGAACAAAAACTGTTCAGTGTGTTACCGCATCCGGACAGAAGCCATCGGAATAAGTGTCCAGAAAGGTCAGTGCGCTGTTATCAAAAGAGAAACAACAAAAAAAAAAAAAAAAAAAAAAAAAGAAAAAAGAATTTTCACACAGTAGCCTTTGTACCGGCGATCACGTGTCTTGTTCCCGCGTTTGAATCACCGCGCATCAATTTCTCTCTCTCTCGTCGCTCGCTCGATTTCTTTGTCATATATATATGCGAATCGAATAATCGATTTGATCGTTCAATCGAACCTCGATAAATAAAGACAATGGCACAAAACCGCGGTTGAGATTCGAGGTGTTTTGAACAGACACATCGATGCGCATTCGAGGCGTTTTGAACAGACACATCGATGCGCATTCGAGGCACGATCCCGTATTCAAATCGGCATCCCGAGTCACTCCTAGAACCAAGAAAGGCATACGAAGTTGAAAATATATTGAAATTTGTTATACAAACGGGAATGAAATTTACAAACCCTGGTGATTTAAATGAAATTGAAATTTCATATTTCGGTCTTAATATTGAAAAAACATACCGAGTTTTCAATCACTGTATCTCAATATCGATACGGTTATATGAAATTGATGAAACTGTTTTGAAGATTCGAAACATACTGTGATTCTCTTTTAGTTTTCAGTGAGAAACGGTATTTCGGTCAATTATCAACAGTCCATCCGATTAAAAACGTAAAATTATCATTTTGTGGTTCATTCTGCAATATTTTATGATCCGATTCGGCAATTAATGCAGTGGAAATCCATTTTTGAATGAAATTATCACGAATTTTAGTATTCAGCCGAATATCCAAAACATTCTGTGTACGAAATTTAGTATAATCTTGGCTGTGAAATTTCCGACTGATTTTGAAATTTCAAAACTGTTATGTGAATGTTGAAATATTGAGAAGGTTGAATCTTAATATACAAAAAGTATATGTTAATCGCTTCACATACATTTTGATAAAACTTGATACAGAAATTTCCAACAGTGTACCCATATTGCAAATGAAAACATTCGGGATCGGTTCCTCCCCTCCCCTCCGCGCCTTTGTGAAATAATTGTGACATATAGTGCGCGGAGTGAAAGAGAGCAAAGCAAGAAGACAACGAAATGAATACGAAATATTCAGGGTCTTTCTTCTTCCTCTCGATGCCAAGTCGCTCTCCCATGTCAAAATATATTTATTGCTACGAATAGAATTTTTTTAAAGCGCGCGCCCCTGCGTCTGCGGTATGTCAGAGGATCCATTGTCACCCTTTCTTACGGTTATTACACCACTTGCAGCGACGACCCCGAATCACTGTGAAAAAGATTCGCCACGGCTTTTACGTCGGGCATCGAACCAGCCAGCGAGCTTCTGTCATTTACATTTACATGTCTTCCTGGCCAAAGGGTCGCGCGCGTTTCGACCCCTCGATAACCTCAACATCGAGTCAAGAGATTAGAACAAAAAAAAAAAGAAACGGTCTTCTTCGTCAAAAATACACACGTCGTGGAGAAAAAGGGATAAAAAAATCAGCTCGAGTGAGGAAAAATCGTTGCACAGGTTTCTCGAGTCGTGAGGATAAGAGACCGACGCGACGGGAGCTAAACGGGCGGGGATAAATGATCCTTTTGAAGGATATTAATTGTCTTTGGCTCCCGGCGCGATGGTTCGGTGTAGGTAGGTTGGTAGGTAAGCGAAGAAGAATGAGACGGTTTATATAGACGGTGGGATAATTCTCGAACGTATGTATAAGAGGATTGCGAAAACATTAACTGAAGATGTGCAGAGAGAAAGAGAGACAGAAGTCATCCCCATGGTATCCTACGCGTCCCTGGGGATACCGAAGATCATTTTTCAAGGACTTTGTCCGAGTCCCCGTCAAAGGGAGGAGGAGAGCAGCCAGCGTCTGAGAGCCGAGAGTCGATCATCAATCAGAGAGATCGTTAAAACCGAATCCCAGAATACAAATTGCGCAAAACTAAAAGTCATCCGTAGAATTCGGTTTGGCCGTTTGACTCTCCTTATACCCTCGACTGGGTCACCGAGAGATGGACCAAAATTTGATGGACGAAGGGACATGGAATCCGGGATTTTAAACCAATTTGTTTCGAGGTAGAGAATTTTTCTCTCCTTTCGTTGCTCCGAGCTGTTCAATATTATGAAGTCAAAAGGGCGAGGGGAGAATAAAAGTGGCCCCTCGAAACTGACAAAGAGATGGAAGAAAAAAAAAAACCAAGTCAGAGTCTCTTCGCCTTTTGTGTTTCATTCTCTCGTCGCCAAAGACACAAACCGGATGAACCCGAGTGTTTAATGACGCGTAAACAGGGGCGAATTCACCCTTTGCTCAAAGAGCACGACCCCCCAACAAAAAAGAAGAAAAAAAAACAAAAAAACAACCATCTTACCTGACACTCGGTATTTGGATCGGTTGAAAGACTCTCGTAACCCAGTGAGCGACACCGACTTCATTAACGGTCGAGTGTTTGGCAAATATTTACTCTTGTTTTTCAAAAGAGAATAACTGGGCTACGCGAGAGTCACTTCTGAACGGGTATTTGCTCCCGATTCGTGTCTTTGGAGTACGAAAAGAATCGGTGTCGATTGGAGGAATAAAATAAAAAAAAGAATAGCAAATTTAAGGTTAATTAGAATACTTGAATTTCTTCGAAGAGAGTTATCGAGAAAAGAGGTTCGTTATATTCTTGAAAATTTTTAAAGCTTGTGTTATGTCAAAGAATGCGGGAGAAATGTAAAATTCCTAAGTAAAGGTTCGACACGCTGGTCAACGGTGTTTTATTTCCAATTAAATTGAATTTTACGTATAAATTAGCAGTTAAGTTATCGGCTTGTTTAAAAGAGAGAGAGAGAGAGAGAGAAAGAAAGAGAGAAAAAAAAGATAAGGCGACGGCTGCAATGTTGCTGCACCATAAGTAACACACTGCATATGTTTACGATGAGGGTTATAAATCAAAATGTACCGCGGAGTAATTAGCCGCATGGTCGACATTATTTATCCTCCTTATTTCTCGAGCGTATTTCATTACTATTCAACTGTACCCAAATTCATTTGCTGTTTTTTTTTTCGTTTTTTTTTTTGTTTTTTCTTCTCTTTCCCCTTCTTTTTCTAACTCAACACGTGCGACAGAAGTTGGACAATTATTTATTACACACATAGTCAGAACGACAACGACAACGACGACGACGACGACGACGGCAGATGTTCACAAATTTCAAATAACTTACTAGAACCCGGTAAAAAAAAAAAAAAAAATGTTTTTTTTTTCTTCACTTTTATCAGATTCAGGCCTAATTTTATTCCGTCTGACTCTACGAATCCCAGGTGTTTTGTTTTTAAATGAAGGAAAAAGAAAAACTACAAAACTCGATCAATAAATCGATCCTAATTTTTCTCACTTTCAACAATTCCAGATGAACCAGCAGTGCAAGGTCTGCGGCGAGCCGGCGGCAGGCTTCCATTTCGGAGCATTCACGTGCGAGGGATGCAAGGTAATTACATCAAATAATTGAAATTTTTAAAAAAATCGTCTATCCTCGAATTTCACAATCCGTAGAAAAGTTCCCACACGGTACGTACGTATCTTCAACGGCCGTTGATTACGCTCAGTCAGCAATTACTCCAGTTTAAATAACAGCATCGTCTGCCCACCGCCGCATTAGAAATCCCGAGTCGAGTTTAATAGGCCGGGACGAATGGTCAAAGTACACCGGGTAAAAAGGCACCGGCGGGACCCGGGTCGAATCCGTAAGTGGTTGAAGCCGAGGGTCAGCGAGCGAGGTGGTAAGAAGTCGGGACCGCGACGAATCGATCCACGGTTATCGTGCTCTATATATGGTATCGATAGAATAACGCTTCTCTTTTCGTTTTCTTCATTATCGAGAGAGATAAAAAAAAAGGAAAAAAGGAAAAAAAGGAAAAAAAGGAAAAAAAGATGAAAGGCTCTCGCAAAGATCAAACGGAGTATAACGTTGATGAGGGTGTTCACCTCTCGACGGGGGTATATCTGTTACTATTTATTCAAACTAATGTGCGGTACACAGCGTTGAATATCGTTTGTGAATACCAAGTAACCCAGGTCGATAGTAATTGGACCTCATTAGGGCAACAACGAGCAATACCTTACCTCCGTCCATTTCCTGGAGTCTCTCTCGAGACCTCAGATAACGCGTTTTAGGTAAATTAGACGGTCTAGGCCTGTATACCGTCGTTCGTTGTCCGGCACTCTGGAACCATAAATATAGAAGAAGAGCGGCAGCATGCCGGTGACCAACTGCCTCAATCCTAAATGCTATTCCCCAACCCCATCCTCATCCTCATCCTCATCCTCATCAAGTTATAGAGGACCGAGATGGAGATTTTTTTTTTAACTTGTGTGGAATGAGAACGGATAGGGCGTTCGAACCTAATCGAAAT
Source organism: Euura saliciscinereae (assembly GCA_018420115.1). Taxonomy (NCBI): domain Eukaryota; kingdom Metazoa; phylum Arthropoda; class Insecta; order Hymenoptera; family Tenthredinidae; genus Euura; species Euura saliciscinereae. Next base: position 5,321 of record JAFFZH010015805.1, on the reverse strand, counting down.
ACTGTTCGCGAGCTGAGGTAACGGATTTTATACGTACACCGCGTCGCTTTGGTATCTCCACTTAAGGATATCCCAAATTGGAAGGCATAAGCAAAGGTGGGGAACTACTTAGTCCTCCTCGAAATAACTTTTGACGAAACGGCTCTTCTCCTTGTGAATTGCTTCGGTTAACGCATGAGCACCAATTAGAATGACATTTGAAAATATGAACAAGATGAAAGAATGAGAAGAAGAGAAGAGAGAAGAAAACACACACATACACACATACACACAGACAGAGAAAATAAGGAGAACGGAAAGAATAATTTTTCAACCGAAATGAAGAGCGCCAAGAAGAGGCGAGGACTGTTCATTAGCATACTAACGACTCCAAGAAACTGTGCGTCACGCGGTTTAAAGAAGAAGAGTACGACTCGAGTTTCTGCTACCAGTCGTGCTTACGAAACCTTTACCTTTTAGTATTTAATACATATTCAACTTGTTAATATTTTTTTTTCTCCATCTCACTATCTTTCTCTCTCTCTGACCTCTGGACATATTTTTTTTTTCAACACTATTCGGATATGAATGTTTCAACCGTGTTTGAAAATGAATCTCTCTCTTTGAAGTTGCACCAATTTGCAAAGGAGACGGTTTAATTTTTTTGTTTTTTTTTTCGTTCAAGTCGAGTTTGAGTTTAAGACGCGGTGCGTCGAGGATGAGGACACACATCCAGGTCGCAAATGTCACTTGTCATGCAAAATACAGAATACAGAATCGTCACGGTGCGGAGTGGATCCATTGTTTTTATAGTACGCGATTGAATGGGTGAAATTATTCACGAACCATTGTGGAAATACCGAACCACACCCCGAGGAGTTGCCTTCTCCTACTTCTTGCTTCTCGTCGTCAGCGCAGCACTGATTCGGATAATGAGATATTCATTATACCGACTACCGATCGGACAATGGTATCGGGGACACTTGACACAACCTGGTCGATACAATGAAAAAACTCGGTCGCTTCGGATATTGAGACCAATTATGGACGATTCATTATTCATAAACTCGTTTCGTCTGTCGATTACCGTTCTTATTTTTGCTTCTTTTTAATTTCGGGTCACGCCGATTTTTCCTTCTTCTTTTTCTTCTTTTTCTTCTTCTTCCTCTTCCTCTTCCTCGAAGCTCGTTTTAAACCGAGTCGATTTCTCGAGTTTGTTTTTCGCCGCGTGGCCTGAGAGCCTCGTAAAGTCGATTATACGGATCCAATCTCTCCGTGATATCTCTTCGGCACAATTAGCTCCCTCATAAAGAGACATTAGCGCGAGGCGCGTGTTAAACACACGCTAAGAATTCTGCCCGTTTCGAATGACGGTGGTTAACGTTGCCAAGTTTAAACCACTACTGCAGGCTTAACTGCTGCCATTACGCCTCTAATTACCCGGTATTTAAATACCCCCCCGTATCCTCGCTACACACAACTCTACCCCGATATCAAAATTTATTGGGGTACAAAAATCGGTACATCATAATCATCCGAATCCGAATCCTCCCCCTCGTCTTCTACTCTGCTCGAGACTCGGTATCCGACTGTCACACGCTCATAGCCGGAGGTACGGATCTCTGAGGAAGATCCAGAGATACGGAGGTGCGCGCGTGCGCGCATCGAATTGAAAAATAACAAGAGAAGCGAGAGAGAGAGAGAGAGAGAAAAAAAAGGGAAAAAGGTGGAAAACTGGCGGGGTATATGAGAATTATAAAATTTACTCGCGTTTCTTGAAGGTATAGGTCGTGACGTATTCGAGAGAACAACGTATCTGTTACTTTTATCTCTTTCTCTCTGTATACTCTGTACTCTGGCAGAGTGAAAGCTAAATTATTAGACCTCCCATCGACCCGCTCAACGCAGTTTCTTCTCTCCACGGCCTCCCCACGGTTCATGAGAATCGAGAATAAGATCGTTACTACATGGCAACCAATTTTTGGAACAGCTCACGAGATTATACACACATGAATATCGTATCGCTACTGGTATTATCCAATCAGTATCCTCAATCGCTTGGGAGGTATTATCGACTCGTGATCTTCGTCTTCAAACTCACATAAACGGTATGATTATAGTTTCCCTTTTTTTTTTAGCATCTCAGTACTTCGAAGTACTCAGCTTGTGAACATAAACTTTTCTCTCGTCCGAATCACCATCCAAAATTAATTGATTTGTGAGGGGGAAATAACTAGTTGAATTGATACAAATTTATCGAAATTTAGGCGAATTAAATGAATGATTTTGAATTGATGTGAATTAATTCGCATTGGATGAATTATTTAGAATTGAAAAGAATTGTAAAAAATTTGATAAAACTGACGAAATTAGATCAAATTGATTCGGATCAGGCGAAATTATCGATAATTATTTCCAATTAATCGAAACTAATGCGAATTCACACGAATTGAATGAATTATTATGAACCAACATGAATTCATTCACATTGAACGAATTGACAAAAAATATGAATAAAACTAACGAAATTAGATCTAATTGATTCAGATTAGGCGAAGTTAACGAAAATTATTCCGAATTGAACGGAGTCAACTTGGATTCGGGTTCGAATTAACCTCGAAAATATCGCAAATCAATTTTAACTATAATAACTTGAGGATTTTATTGAGAATTGAAGAATTAATTCGAATAACAATGAAATTGTAGTGAATTGAAAAATTGATTAGTCGAGTTATTTCCTCCTCGTTAATTTCATCAATATCGAAGAATCCTTTTTCTCAAGAATCTAAAGATTATAAATGTAAAAGAAAAAGGTGGCTATCTTTGATCCACTCGATCACGATGGTCATTCGTATATAGATCGTTACTCAACGTTCGACCAAAAGTTACGTTACGTTACGTTACGTTAGACATTATTCAACCCGATCGTACGTAACGTAAGGCGATTTACCGATTGTTGCAGTCGCCCTTGGGGTCATGAGTCTCGTCGCGCGATACTGTGGCAACAATAAGTCGATTGATCGTGATCTAGGGCGCCTACGTGACCGCGTGGTCCGTCTTCGCTATTTCGGCTATACCACCTCGTTTTGCCGATGCAGACGCGACACGTTTTTTTGGAACGAAAACAAAAGTGGATCGCCGCGAGTCGGCGATATTGGCATTCGGCACACACCCGGGCCAAGGTCTTCTTAGACGTATGACATCAGATCGGACGTGTAAATCGCCGCGGCTTTGGGTTGCGATACGCGCAACGCGGTCTGATTTTGTTTTCTCCTCTCATTCAAAGAGCGTACTTTCATGGATTTTGTGTACCTTTACCTGAACACTCGAGTTTCCGTATTATACCTTCGACTCCGACTTATGGTCATACCGCAACGTGCAGAAAACGCTACGTCGTATGTCAGGGATTTTTTAAACACCGCAGTACCGATACGGTAGCCAAGGATTTGTCTTTACAGCTATTTGCTTGCATTAGTTTAACCGAGATTCTAGATTCTATTTCTCTCTCTCTCTCTCTCTCTTCCTCGTACACGACACATCTGGAGAATCTAACCTTAGATAAAGTACATCTACTTGTAACCTACCATCCACATAATTCTCTATGGTGGACTGGAACAAATTGTGACTAAAAGAAAAGCAAAAAAAAATACAGTCGAAAGATTATTCAGAACCATAATAAATATTCCGACCATCTCGTTCCCAGCGTCGATTCTCTCATCTGTTGTAATTGTTTGTGGTTATTGATAGCTGTCAATACACATATCCGTGTCTGAAAGGTTTTCTCTTTCTTACGCTGAACGTTATTGGATTAGTCACAGGCACATAGCATATCCTCGCTAATGAACGAACCGACATCGGGAGAATCTGAGTCAGTTTTATGATATCCTGTATAATGCATTCGCAGAAATTTGGTTCGAGATGTTTTTTCCTTTCCTTTTATTCTAAGGAAGAAGATAAAAGAGAGAACATTGAGTCATCCGCGACCTTCTCAATTTCGATGAACGTTTTTCGGAATCTAGATGACGCAGTTGACAGCTACTCGGAATTTTCGAACCAGTTGATGAAGAAACGGGGTCTGAAAAACGAGGGGGAAAAAAGACAGCGACGTCTTTGACGTGGCGAACCTCTCGAAGAGGTAAGCGAGCGGCGAGGAGGGTCACACGACATGCGGTGCGGAATATATCCGTCTACGCACACTGGCCGAACCGGCCGTTTCACATTCCCACGACCTTAATATAGATTCTTGATACGCGAACGAGAGAGATAATACCATCTCGCTCAACCTCGGCTAGACAAGGATCGAACCCCGGTACAGGCATCCAGAGATGCTGTAGATCGAAAAGAGGGAGGGAGAGGGAGAGGGAGAGAACAGAATTACACTGAGATATGGTTACGCGTGGGTGAGGAGGAGGACGACGGTACAGGTGCTCGGAGAGAGACAGTCCACTCGCTATACCCGTATCAGTCGGGACATGCAAACTCGATCATTTTTATCATCCCATTTTTGATTCATTCTTTCAATGTCTCTTGTGTCAGAATATTTTGAATACTCGTGTGATATGAAAATTCATGATAATTTCATTCAAAAAATGGGTTTCTACTGCAATAATTGCCGAATCGGATCATCAAATATTGCAAAATGTACCAAAAAATTAAAATTTCACGCTTTTAATTGGATGGACTATTGATAATTGACTGAAATACCGTTTCTCATATGAAATTTCAAGATATTTTTAACTGTACACGAGGTAAATTCAACGATACATCGACTTCATTCAAAGTTATCAACTTTCAATTTCCATCAAAGACTGTAATGAATATTCTTTCAATTGATTATCGAGTCTCGAATAACCGGTTCGTGATATTAACTATTTTTCGTCTGGTACGATTTTCACTCGAATCGATGGAATCTTTTTGGTATCGTAATGGGACCGTTAACCTTACGCCTGCCGATCGATCCGTAGCCTGGTGTAAAACGCGTTTGAAACTTTTCAAACGAATCCCCGTGTGTCTTGTAGCTTTGTGCCATTTAGGGCAGATCGGGACAAATTTGTAGACGTGGAAAACTGCTGCTCGGTGAACGTTTGGTATTGCCTGCAAGATGTGTTTGGGATTATAATCTTAAATCGAATGACTCGCCCGGAATCCTGGTACCGATTTGTAACTCCATAAAGACTCGAGAACCGGCAAATTTATTGTCACCTCGCTATCAAACCGACACCACGGCGAATATCGATTAAAACTGTTCAAATTTTTTCCCCACAAATTAACCAACAGCGAAGAACATCGATTTTTCTTCGACGATATAAAAAAAAAAAACGGGGGAAGAAAAAAAAAATCAA